>JARFNZ010132861.1:0-11099 GCA_031763405.1 Balanus nubilus
TGCTGCAGCCTGCAAAAAACATGGTCCTGCACTCAAATTATCGGGTTGTGCTGCTGTCAGTGTCTGCAAAAACTGTAAATTTTGTAGATTTATGACAATATACAGCAAAAACAACCAAGCATACAACGCAAGCATACAGGTTTGCGGTTATAACAGGCGCTATGACAATCTCCGATATTGGGTTGGTTTCACTTGCACCAGGTGCAACCATGGTTGCCAAAGTTGCTGTTTGCTTGTATGCATTCTGTACCCCTTTATACTCTTTTGAAAATTTTCGTACTCTTTGAAAGGGGGAAGATAAACATAATCAAATCAGATATGATTAATAATCATATTTGATTTGATTCAGTCAACTGGTTCAAGCTCCGGAGACCTCAAGCCCTCGATCAGAATACAAAAGAGTACAAAATGTATACCAGCAAACAGCAACTTTGCCAACCATGCGTGACTAAACATTTTGCTAAGTTAATAAAACTATGCCTATAGAAATTTAAGTCAAGTAAGCTTAAAAAGTGTTAAAATATGCAGTTGCATGTTTATATTTATAAAGAGAGCAAACAAATGTGAAGTTTAGTCTCATTTGAATATTTGCCACTTCTTGCCACCAGGAGTTTTTGGCAGCCGGTTTTAACCGGTTAAAACCAGTGGCAAAAAACACTTTTTGTCACCACCTGCCAGCCCTGCTTTTCAGTCACTCCTCGTAGATTTGCTAGAATAAGATTGTTTAACAGGGAGAGTAGGTACTGTCATAGCTCATTGGACCGATGGGACGAAGTGACACACTCCGACGACCAGCTAAGCACATGACGAACTAAATAACTCCTTTAGTACCTTCATAATCAGCCCTAGCGGATTATCAGCGAACATGCAGACCATGTCAGAGCCGGCCTATATGTCCTTTTCCTGTGTTTCTCACAGGGACATCTGCGCATCTAAACTGATCTGCGACCCACCTGAACTTCTTCATGATCTGCGCCTCCGCGAGGAAGGCGGCCGGGGACATGGAGCCCGGCTTGAGTTTCTTCACTGCCACCTCAGTCTTGTCCCGCCACAGACCTGCCGACGTCACAACGGTCACAAAATCGGCCATGTTACAGACCTGCCGACGTCACAACGGTCAGGACATCGGTCACGTTACAGACCTGCCGACATCACAGCCGGCAGGACATCGGTCATGTTACAGACCTGCCGACGTCACAACGGTCACAAAATCGGCCATGTTACAGACCTGCCGACGTCACAGCCGTCAGGACATCGGTCATGTTACAGTCTGCCGACGTCACAACGGTCACAACATCGGCCATGTTACAGACCTGCCGACGTCACAACGGTCAAGACATCGGTCACGTTACAGACCTGCCGACGTCACAACCGACGTCACAACATCTGTCATGTTACAGGATATGCTGTGATGTGATTTGTTGTATCAGGGAGCTACACGATACGGCACGACCCGGTACATGAAACGGTGAACTATCAGCCCTTCGACGTGACACTCATTACATTGCATGAGAAATGGCATACCTCAACCAAGAAAGGATAGAGTCAAATAAAACGTCCGTACTTGGCGAATGCTATGATGAAACAGGTTTAACATTGTATTTAGCATATTGGAAGAAGTGATAAACCATAAACAATTAGTAAATACAGGAAGGTTAACAAGAAAACAATCCATTTCATCTGAACGTGGTTTGAAGCTTATTGAGATTTATCCTACAACATAACTGAAAATCTTCGCTGCTGATCCTATTTAGTTTTACCCAACAGACAGTTCCAAAGGATCTTCGATTTTCAAGAAAACCGAAGCAGTGACGTCATCTCTGATGCTTAGTTACCACACTACACCTCTCCGAAGTTACCAAGCCATTGATGTCATTTTTGGCACTTACCATACCACACTTCTCCGAAGTTGCCCGAGCCAAGCACCCTGTTCATGGAGATCTCAGACTTGTCTATCTCCATCCAGTGATTCTTCGTCTCGAGTGACAGGTCCCACATTTGAGGCTTGGGCCGCGGGCATACTTGGGTCAGCACATGGCACAGACCCTTGGACTCCACTGTGGGCAGGAAAGTACACACGGACTCAGACGTCTGACTAGCGCTGCTCCGACGGTGAACATGACAGGTGAGGTGTTGGTCTACCGATTCGATGAAGACTGTTTAGTAACAGAGCACCAATGTACACTATTGCGGTAATGAATCACTCCGTGTGTCATTTGGGAGGAATACTATCAGTCAATGACTCAGCCAATGACTCAACGCCCCAGAAAACCAACACGTAGACCACTGAAAAATAGACATCTAAACGTTACGAACAATGTGATGTATTGTGATATATACATTTCATTGTTCTGTTGTGTAACAATACTGTTACTAAACAGTATTGTGAATACAACTACGATACGAACAATGCAACGATGAACGGTTACGCTTCTCCCGACGTCGTTCTTTACCGCCGAGTGTCTCAACTCACGTGTGTAGCTATTGATGAGGCTCTTCAGGTCCCTGTAGGGGTTGCGAGGCGCGATGTAGTAGCCACCGTCGTCCAGCCTGTGGATCTTGTAGTGCTTGACGTGCCGACCCCGCTGAGGCTCCCAGTCCTGCCGGACGTTGGACAGGGCACGGCTGGTTAATGGCGACACACGAAACTCATCACACGGGGCCACACAAATAAACATACTCAACACACTCAACATACAAATACGGATCGCGGAGCACTCATCACGGAGACTCAGTGTAACATAAAACAGTTCAATCACCTTACCGCAACTAGCATCAAAGACATGTGACACTAAACGATATGCAGTTGGTTATAGGTTGACGACTTTTGTCCCTGGCTAGCAGATGGCAATAGGAATGAACGCCTAACTAAAGTTATACTATACAGCCCTCATGCTTGAAACCGAAAATAGCTGTGCGCATGGAGGAAAAAAACCTTGCTGGGCCCACTAAAAAATGGTGGGGCCCCGACCGAAATTTTGGGTCAGAATGGACACGAAAACTCAAAATAAGTCTTTCCAATGCCAAATTGTTCCTCAAAAATATACTTGCCTTTTACAATCGCCATAATCAGCCATCTGGAAGCAATAATGGACCCTCTAGAACTCGAAATATGCTCTTCTGGAGCCTAAAATTTCCCGCTGGGACCTGAGGACCCGTATTGGCAAGGCCCTAAGGAGGCCCATGCCCCCACACCCACCCCTCTGGATCCGCCACTGACCAGCCCGTAATGCGTCACAAATGCACCGAATGGATCAAACAGCAAATGACGAGGCAAAGTAGCCAACACACTTTCGAGCGATGATCTGGAAGAGACAAAGAGCAAACAAAGGAAACATCCAGAAAAAGCAAACGGGAGTGACGTAAAAAGTTAACAGCATCAAAGCAGCCTCAACTTGCGTTAATTCGTTTCCAGCTGTTGTTTTCGCAGAACGATGTATTACGCGCTTTAGCGAGAAAGCGCTGGCTAAAAACATGATTGTCTTCGTTAAATCGATAAACGTCGGTTTTACCCAGAAAACAAACTAACGAAGCAGTGGCTGCAGGAAACGCAATGTTGTTTTTCTCGAAGAAGCATGCATTCGATTGCATCACAAAATCTAATTATGTAGGTCTTACTAGATTAAGCAAATAATGACAATGTACACTACCATGGATAGATATCACAACATCTGTGGCACAACCGCGAAACCTTCTATATCGCAAGACCAACAACGAACGCAATCTTGAGCATGCAACATTAGTGACGGACATACTCTTTTGAGAACCAATATCCGGGGATCATCAGCGCATCGCTGGTAGAATATGGCGGCAATGCATGAAAATGTACACCCAGTAGGTGTGGATATTCACCGACTAATTTTATGTTCTCTCGCCAGTCTTTGTCATATCTGAATGTTTCCAATGACATTCCCAATTTTGAAAACGTTCATGAGGCCAACCAATTGCTTTCGAAGAACTGACTGAGGCGTAAGCATATGCAACATCGGCCCGGCACATAATTAACTGCACAAATATATAAGATATCCTCAGAAGACTGTCCAATAGGGCAGCACGGCCGACGGAAGTCAACGGATAGTTACCTGGACTGACAGGGAGCACATGCTGGTCATGCGCTCGGACGGCCGCACCAAGAACGTGCCGCGAGGGTTCTCGGGCAGCAGCAGCAGGGTCTCCGCCTCCTTCCGGGAGATGCGGTTGAAGTACCAGCTGTGGGCGAAAAGGCACCGGTCAGCATCATCTGGGTACAAGTGTGTGTGTATGTGTGTGTATTTTGTGTGTGTGTGTGTTTGTGTGCGGCGTGTGTGTGTAGGGGAATCAGGTCTCTCTACCTGACTGAGGAATTCGACACGTTTTCTTGCGTTCAGACACGGACAAATACACCAGTGTATATCGTCGCATGGGAAATGCATATCAAGAAATCACACTTTCACATGCTAGTGTCAGTGTGGCTTTGGCAATGGAAGCAAAGTCCGTTTTGATCGCTGGTCATCTTCCCTCCCCCCCCCCCCTTTCCCCTCCCCTTCCGACGCCTTGTACTTACTCCTCGCTCTCCACGGAGGCCTCGGTGGCCACGTAGTTCCTGGGCACGAAGCCGGTTTGTCCTGATCCCAGATGGTGCACGTTCAGCCAGTCGGGGTCCGTGTTACCCTCCGTCGCCGCCTCCATGCGGTCGCCCTTGCGGAAGCTGATGTCGGAGCCGACGCGACTCTCGTAATTGTAGAGGGCGCGCACGACGCGCGGGCTGCCACCACGAGGCGGCGTACCGGCGCCGCCCGACCTTGGCTGAGACGACCCTGCTGGGAGAAGGTCAGAGGTCAGAGTTCAAAGGTCAGGGGTCAGAGATCAGAGGATAGAGACCAGAGGTCGGAAGTTCGAGGTCAGGGGTCAGAAGTCAGAGGTCAGAGATCAGAGGTCAGAGGTCAGATATCAGAAGTCAGTGGTCAGAGATCAGAGATTAAAGGTCAGAGATCAGAGTTCAGAGGTCAGGGAGCATAAGTCAGTGCTCAGTGGTCAGAGGTCATAGTCAGTCAACTCATAGGGCAGAGGTCAGAGTCAGGTCAGGGGACAGAGGTCAGGACAGCGAGGCTGGTCGGTGAGGGGGTCGATTGGTCAGAAAAACGAGGCCGATGTTGGCTCAACGGGGACTATCAGTGATCGACATCGCTCATGGTATAGCAGCTGTACGGGAATGATAGATTACCATATGGGCCACGACTCTCGTTGGCCTCAACTGGACTATTTGCGAATTTATAAAACCTTAACAAATATTACCGTGAGGATATTCAGGCATTGCAAGAAGCATACGCCCTGCACCTAAAAGAAGACAACGAGCTAAGAATGATGTTTAGAAACCGACACAAATACAACATTCCCGAAAGACACTGTCGTAAAACACTCCAGTATCAAATAGTGCGAATGACTTCAGTTGTGCAAGCCAATAATACAAATGCAGCGAATCACAGCAATAGCAGCCAGCAGGTGTACATATGTAAATGATACACGGTGCATAAGTAATAACCACACAGTGGTGCAAATGAACAAAGTAATAAAAACATACGAACAACAACCAATTAGTCATGCACTGCGACAGGCTACTTCTCATGGTGCAATTGGAAATTAAGCACGAGTACGAAATAAAATAAACAGACGGACAGATACACACTCACGCGGCCGGGCAGAGTATGAACACCAATAACATTAGTAGTATGGCCTTCCTAATGTCAGTCGTCATTCGTATCAGGCAATATACACAAGCCTGCGTGCTCTGAGCCGGCCGCAGGGCGGCTGCTGGCGGTGCTGGAGCTGTGGAGCTGCCAAGCTGCAGTGTACACTGAACTGAGATGAGAGGAGCAGCGGCACGGGCCGGCCGCCAGCTCCGCCGGCTGCCGCTCGGCTCGGTGACTCCGTCTCCTTATAGCACACTCACACTCAACGTGCGAGGGTGAGGGATGAGGGATGAGGGATGAGGGATGAGGGATGAGGGATGAGGGATGAGGGATGAGGGATGAGGGATGAGGGATGAGAGGTGGAGGTGAAGGGTGAGGGGAGGGGTGAGTGGTGAGGTGAGATGAGGGGTGCTGGGTGATAAAAGGTGTTGATGTGAGGGGTGAGTGTTGATAGGTGATGGGTGAGGAGATGGGTGATGGCGAGGGTGAGGGGTCAGGCCGAGGGTGAGGGTGGGGCGTGCTGGTGCGCTGGAGGCCGTCTTACCCCGCGAGCCGCTTCTGTGAGAGGTCCTGAGGGAGGTGCCGGCCGCGCCCGCCCGGCAGGCGGCCAGGCGGCCACCCGCTGAAACACCGGCCCCCGGCGTCACGTCACGTCACGTCACAACGTCACGTCACTCTACCAAGCGTCACGTGACGCTTCACACAGCGTCACGTGACTCTGCCGGGATCATCTAACGCTGCACACAGCGACCACAGGTCACCATGCCTCGGAGTTCCCACCAGCCATACGTGGACTGGCCATCCAGCTGAACCGCCACAGACCGAACGGACCAGCAATAAAGCACCTACTGTACTGACCGCCACAATGACTGCCAGTCACATGCCACACAGCAATGACCGAGGGAGGCCCGACACGGCGATGACCGATGGTGACCTGACACAGCAATGACCGTGGGAGGCCTGACACAGCAATGACGGAGGGAGGCCTGACACAGCAATGACGGAGGGAGGCCTGACACAGCAATGACCGTGGGAGGCACGACACAACAATGACGGAGGGAGGCCCGACACAGCAATGACCGAGGGGCGAGGGAGGCCCAACACCGCCAAGAACGGGGCTGGACAAGATGCGTCAGGTGTGCTATTCCCAAAAGCAGAGAACTCATCGGTTTTCGCTTCTTTATCCATCAATGTACGTTGTAAAATAAATTATAATTGGTAAAAGTGGCTTAAATTTCCTTAAACATTAGAGAGTGTGTAAATCTGTGCCGATTTCAGGCAGTGGGGGCATTTACCCATGATGCCCCTGGATACGCCAGTGATGAAATGCATTGAGAGCTGTTCTAGGTTGCACCAAAAGTTAGGTGCTTTTATCTAGTATTTATTTCCAACAATTTGGGAGGTATATATTTATTTTCTTCGGAACGCAGAGTGTAGCAGTTTTTTTGCGCACGCGGTATATATATCCTCCACCCCGTCCCGCGATACCCAGAGGGTAGTAATGAGCACTCAGTACTGCAACTCTGCGAAAACCGGCCTCGGAAAGATTTATGGCACCGAGTATGCAGCCGGTCGTTAAAATCCGTGATTCTGCTTTACTAGCGCCGCAAAGACGTGACCTCTGACCCTCAAGGCACGATCGTTGAGCATGCCCCAGGGGGCTGCATATGAACGTTAAACCATCGGCAAAGAGTGCCGAGCAGGGCCCATCCGCTGTCGTCGCCGGGTTCTCGGTACCTGCTGTGGCGGAACATGTGGTAAGATGAGCTGGGGCGGTGCGGTTTGTGTTGGCCCATGTATGTGTATTTGTAAATGTAGGTTTAATAACGGAGTTTTAGTCTCAGTCAGCACAAAACGGAGGAATGACGAAGACCGCTAGGGATCGTGTTTTAGTCTGCACCACACATTCACACCAAACTTGCTATGCCTTATAATATGCTACCGAACACTGCAAACAAACTCTTGTGGAGGTGACGGGCATTCAATAAACTTTATCTACCAAATATTGGTCACTTAAGGCCTCAGCACCTGATCGGAGAATGCTGAACTAAACATGGCATACTGACACCAATTCCTTTATTTCTTCTTCGCCGTATGCAATCCGATCCTGCTCTAACGCATGACACACTGAGCTCCAACGTGATAGCATACCAGCCGCACATTAGCAGCTTAACAGCTTCCCAGATCAGCCACGCCGCAGATCCAAAGCTTCGCAGCTTCAGGCCGCGCCGGCAGTCCGCAGCCCCGCACTACGCCTTTCCGCAGAGGTCAGTGTCCTCGGGTGCAGACGCGGCCACGGCGTCAGCCAGAGGCGATCAGACCAGCTGCTCACGAGATCGAACGAATCTGGTCTTTGGCACGCTGCCAGCTGGATGTAAATACTGAGCCGCGCTGCCTCATCGCAAATTTGGACTCCCGATGAGGAAAGCGCGGGCCGTCTAACTCGATACACGGCGGCGCTGCCTGCAGTTTCGCTTACCCGAGGAGTTCAGGGCCCGGGCTCGACCCGCGTACAGCAGAGATGCCGCTCACAAAAACCACAACTGCGCGTCACATCGCAGCGGCCCGACAAAAAGACAACAGGTCGTCGGCGGCAGTTTTTCTGTTGAGCCGGCGAGACCGGAGGCCTCCAAAACGAATGGAGACGGGGCGAGCGGCGCTCGGCCTGACCGCGCGACGGCGCACGGAATACTGGAACAATGACAATGAGGTGATTGCAATGGCGGCTGAATGGTGTCGGGCCGGTCAGATATGAGGCTGTCGTCTGTCACCGGCACTGGACTGCGTCCGGACGATATGTCATGTCGGGTGGAGACCGTGCACTTCCCGGCCCTCTCCCGAGCCGTGCCGCGCCCCGCCGCCGCGCGGTCTCAATGGAGAACCCCAGCTGGATGGTTGGAAGGGTGTGTTGATCTTCCGTCAGGTGATCGGGTCAAATGAGGTCACTCCGACAGTGGGTAAGAATACCGCGGCGTGAAAGAGGTTCTTGCAGGTTTTGACAGCGATCAATCTCGATCGTAATCGATTCAATTACTTAAAGAGTTCGGTCGATTAATTGATCTAACTTTCCATCGAATTAATTACAGCCAGTGTCACGTTCGTGGCCTAGTGAAATAACCAACGTATTAAGTTACCAAAAGCCGGAAATTGCCAGTTTCATTCATTGAATCTGAGCGTTTAAAAATCTAGCTTCCTTAATTTTACAACACCAACATCGTGAAGGCGGCCAAAAAGATGTAGCCCGAATTTCCCTATAGAAATGAAAGAGGATTGGCCGTATATGCCATGAATTTGGTGATATCCGAGTAGACATACAGTCAGACAAAATCAAAATCCCAACTGCACGCTGCATTTGAACAAGATAATGGGCTGTAGGACCCCGGACTGCAGTTACGATCCACGCCCACATTACGATCATAGTTGATTGGTCACATACGAGTCGCATGGGGGCGCGCCTCTCACGATGCCTGGCACACCGGATGGCAACAGGGTCGTGACTCGTGCCCTGCCGCGCCCTGATCCAACAAACGTGTCTGCCAGCGTGGGCAAACGAGTTCTCCGGTGGCGCCAGACCTTGTACTGATGACGTCATGAAGGCAGAGCCGTACGTTTAAAGGACCTGGACACCCCGAATGGCTGGTGCCGATCGATGTTACCATTAATGGGGTGCATCGATCCGTATTCGGCGGGGCATAGCTCGCACATTAAGTTCGCAGCGGTTTCAAATAGGACATACCCGGAACATGATGATATTGGGGTTTTAGGGCGCGCCGACACACGGTGTCATACGGCGCCCATACCCGGAACAGAAGATGCACCAGACCGAGGCATTTAAAATGCACACAACTTAGAACGCACACCAGACAGAGGCGATTTTGGCCTCGTAATAAGTATGTCATACAACATAACTATAAGAATCCAAACAGGAGCAACAACTGCTGTCAACGACTGACAACAACACAACAACAACAGACAACTGTCTCAACGCATCAGAGGAGTGCCCGTTTCTCTGTATTTCGGCGGCCTCGGGCCAGCTCCTCAGTTCACACTGAAGGTCATCAGTTCCTCATTCCTCATGTCCTGAGTCCCATGCAGTCTACAGTCATCAGTCCTTACTATTCAGTCCTCTGTCTCTCATACCCAGTTCCTCAGTCCTCATTTCTCACCTGCCGGCCGGATGACGTCACCGCGCGGTCCATGCCCGGCGGACGGGGCTCCTCCTCCTCCTCCTCCTCGTGAGGGCGTCGGCTGGTCCTGTGCCGGATCCCACGGACCGCCATTGGGCGTTGCACGTGGGTCGTGCTCTGCAAGGAGACACAGGCGTCAGCGATGGCAATCAAACATAAAACACATTTCTACCGGGTGCCGTATGTTATTATATAGCGTCAAAATGAGGTAGTGCTGGCTCAAGGATGAAGGTAATGAATACCGAATACCTTGTCGGGAGATGAACATCGTCGCTGAATACCTATCACCGAATGGAAGTCGGATTCATAATAACACAGGCCGACCAACGCCAGCCGATTGCAGTGTAATACTAGTTGAAAGCGTCGCTGCAAAAATACCTGTCGCCAGCACGATATTACGCAACGCTTCCCTAGCAAACATTGCCAGCAAGCAAGACATTGCCAACAAGACACTGCCAGCAAACATTACCTGCCAGACGCGCATGACATATGAGCGCGGTCGTTTGCCGGGCAATATTACCGGTTCAAAGCGTGCCGACCGGGCGTAGCGTGGCGTCCGACGGCGTTCACCGGTCCCCGGTCCCTGGTCCGGTCACCGCCAACTGGACGCGTCACGCGACGCCCCTGCAGTTGTCACCGGTGAGGACAGCTCGCGTGCACGGGGTGTCAGCCGGACTCTGGCTCCTGCCACACGCTGCAGAAGACCCGCTCTACCGTGGACGTTTGCCGTGGATGCTGGTCTTTGTTCAGACGAATCCCTTTCCCATCAGCGTGCACGATGTGGGCTGGAGGACCCTCTCCTCGCGTGTGGTTCAAGCCGTTGGTTTGACTGGAAAGCAGACACCTCCTACTGGCGGCTTGTGGACGAGGAAGGAAACCGGCACCCGTCGCCGCTCACACCTTGACGCGGAAAATGTGCCACCCGGCGCGGCATTCACCGCAGGCAGCCTGCGCCGCTGCCGCCGCCGCGGCGGCGCCGTGGCCGCAGCGCAGCCGTGGTAGATGAGAATCAGGTGCGGGTTGGTACTTCGGATAATCTTCAGGTGCCCTCTAACAGTAGATGTGCCTTCTCGTCCGTCGACCGCCGCGGCTAAACAATCAGACCGTCATCAGTCAACGTCATTCAGCGTCAGTCAACGTCAATGGTACTAAGCGATCAAGGTTCGTCTTAAAGGGAATGTATGACCTTTGGCGATGGAAGAGAACCATGGATAACTGGTGTTTTCTGAACGCGCATGATGTT
>JARFNZ010132872.1:0-11099 GCA_031763405.1 Balanus nubilus
GATGCGCTGATTACGAAAATGTACCTCTTCAGGGTGGTACTTTCGTCAGTTACGAGTTACAACCATCGTAAGTTTTAGCGGTCGAACAGCGGGGTGTTTTTATTTGCCCCAAATTTGGTATACCCCCTCAATGCACTGATTACGAAAATATAGCTCCTCAGGGTGGTATACTTCGTCAGTTACGAGTTACAACGATTGTAAGTTTTGATGGTCGAGCAGCGGGGTGTGCGATTTGGCCAAATTTGGTATACGGTGCCTTCTCGATGCGCTGAAAACGAAAATACAACTTTTCAGGGTGATATTTTTGCAACGCATCGAGAAGGTCCCATATACCAAACTTGGTACAAATCAGAAGACCGAAAATATATGACTGGAACTTACAATGATTGTAAGTCGTAGCTGACGAAAAATACCACCCTGAAGAGGTGTATTTTGGAGCAAATCGAAACACCCCGGTGTTCGACTGCCAAAACTACAATGGTTGTAATTCACGTAACTGACGAAAAATAACACTATAAAGAGGCACATTTTCTGTAATCAGCGCATCGTAGAGCGAAATCGAATCGTATACCAGCTTTGGGCCAAAGCGTAACAACCTGCTGCTCGGCCGCCAAAAGTTACAATGGCTGTAACTCGTTACAGACAAAAATACCACCCTAAAGAGGTATATTTTGGTAATCAACGCATCGTGGAGGCCCCGTATACCAGCTTTGGGACAAATCGTAACAACCCGCTGTTCAGCCACAAAAAATACAATGGTTGTAATTCGTAACAGACAAAAAATGCCACCCTAAAGAGCTATATTTTCGTAATCAGTGCATCGAGGAGGCCCCGTATACCAAATTTGGGCCAAATCGGAAAACACAAAAATATTTGACGGCAACTTACAATGGTTGTAACTCGTAACTGACGAAAAAATATCACCCTAAAAAGGTATATTTTCGTAATAAACGCATCGAGAAGGCCCAGTACACTAAATCTGGGCCAGATCTGAAGATCAAAAATGTTTGTCTGGAAGTGTGGTATCTGATGTGCTGCTGCATTGACGAACATTCAACGCAAACTCATGTCCCAAAAAATTATGCTGATTTACAAAGTGCTAGGGCGCAATATGTAAATCACACCACCATGTGTGGTTTACACTATAATAGACAACCTATAACAACCTATTACTACGTTGGTCAAGTTACACCACGCTTTATGGTGTGTTTACACCAAAGCGATATACATAATGGTGTAAACCTCGCCATGTATTTGAATACGTTGGCGGGAAGCACGCTAACGCCCACGTTCTCGCTGTGAAATCGTGTCTATATACGGCCTTGCGTGTGTGTATCTGCTGAGACTGGGCAGGTTTCGCGAGGATTATGGACTAGGAAGGGTAGGTCTAGCCTCTAGGTTCTATATTATAACTTATAACGTTTCCCATTCTATAATTATCTTAATGTGATCTTCATGTATAAATGCAATTAACCTTAGTGCAGTATTTTTATCTACCGTGGAATGTGAATGAATATGAAAATGCCGTGGTATGCAGTGGGTGGGTGCATTCGTGGTTTTGTTTAGTTCAGTTCTTGCCTTGGGTACTATTTCTTCCCAGTGATTTTATTTTTTGTCCCTTTTTATTAAGGACATAGAGGTATAACATATTTGTATGGTTCTGTCTATTAAGTTAGTCGGATGCAGGGGAAGATTGTGGCAGAGAAGTGGTTCCCAAATCAGTATTTCAGAAATAGTAATAGAATACACATAATTCATTCTGGAAATTTTGTGTATGCCTTGGGAGGTGCTGTGCAGAGGTGCTGTGCAGTATGATGGAGCACCTCCCTTAGCACTTGTGCCATGCTGATCATTGCGGCGCTCTGTCAGTTTTGCACTGATGGTCGGACTTGGTGATGCTCTACTGTTCAGGCATTCAAAACATATCTTCAGTTCTCTGATTTTACAATGTTAGAAAATACAATCATGTCAGTTTTGTTCAGATTGTAAGTAACCACCTGTTATTAATCCGCTTTGTTTCATTAAATCAGCAACCAATTATCTATTTCTCTTAACCCATCATTGGCTGGGGGCATTTTTCACCCAACTGACAAACTTTCCTAATAACTCCAAAATGGAACAACACACTGGTGTAAAGCTTTCTAGACCTAATGTGACATCAATTAAACACAACTGTAGACAATTTTGAGGAAATCAACCAAATTTTTTAGAAAATAATATTTTAGTGATGTCATGTCAGGCAATTTTTGGTCTAAAATTGACAAATGTTTGAATGGTCATAAATCATCAAGATTAAACACAATTTGCAAATGAAAGGTGGCAAAAGGAAGGAAATAACATTGACTACAAAATGGCTATCTCAGATTTTTCAAATTTGTTTTTGACCCCCAAAATTAAAAAACTTATTAAAAAATCCAGTTCAAAGGGTTACAAAATCTAAGGGTTTGAAAATAAAAAATGGAATATATGTCAGAGAACCACCTATGAGTGATCCACATGCCAAATTTTAAGTCAATAGCTCCATTTTTCACCCCCCAGATGACGTAATGTGTATACACTATACAGTGTAATGTCATTTTTTTAAATTGCGTTTTGGCAC
Source organism: Balanus nubilus (assembly GCA_031763405.1). Classification (NCBI taxonomy): domain Eukaryota; kingdom Metazoa; phylum Arthropoda; class Thecostraca; order Balanomorpha; family Balanidae; genus Balanus; species Balanus nubilus. Next base: position 2,600 of record JARFNZ010132872.1, read on the forward strand.
TTCCAGACCTTGTATGTCAAAATAAATGACACCAGTGGGTTCCTGTGACAAAACAGAACCATAATCATGTGTCTTTTATTACTAATTATTAAATTCAAAATTTGACCTTTTTGACCTGACCTGAACTTGAAGTGAAATGGTAAAATGAACATAACCATCAAGTTCTGTGGCTGAAGTAACACATAAAACATAGGTCAAATGACATTCACATGACTTTTACACATCAGTAGTGACAGTTGGTGATCTGAATTTGGCCTTGACCTGTGCTTACTATGACACTCATACTCTAGCATTTCCTTCCCCTGATATTTTGAAGTGTTGTGGCCCAGTTTGGGCATGTTGTATTGATTGATAGGCTGGTCTCTGCAGCCTAAATACGAAAATCCGTGATTTTTTGCCTTTGACCTGACCTTGACCTGCCCTCTGACCTTGGAAACAAAATATTAAGCATGCTTTTGATTCGTCTCTTTGAGACCTTTCGTTCGCCGCTTTGCGCGTCCCGATAAAACCGTTAGTTCAGAAGTTATCGCGGGGGAGGCGAAAAACGCCCCCCTCAGCCAACAGAAGGTGGCTGGAGACCCCAGCGCCGCGCGGGTTAATGAACTGGCATGTCACCTGACCCTGGATCCTTGTTCCACCTGATGTCTTATCCTTGAGACTGCAAAGCATGGTGAATCCTTTTTTTGTGAGAGAGCAGCCAATTTTACCATTTGTGTGCGACATTTGCTGCTACGCTACCTGTATCACTTTCTTTGTTGGTTACAGATATGAGCTGATTGGATTGCACTTTTTGAATACAAGCAAGTCATGGATGCCATTCGCAGAAACAAACAAATTGACAGCTTAAAATATTTGATTTCAAAATGTCAGGATGGAAACAGCATCATGTCTACACTCCGTTCCAGAGAAGAAGATTCAAAATCAATTTCTGAGGTGGAAAGTTCCATAGACTATATGAGAAGTAATAGTGGAGGGCCTGTTTATCAGGACCAGTTGGTGAGTAGTACTGGTGTTCTATATAGCCATGCCCAAATGACGCATATCCCGGATTTATACAGCCTTGGGCCATTGAAATTGAAATATTTGCATTGCAATATGCAATCTGTTTGTGATTCATTGGGCTGTGTGAGGTAGATACTGTTTTGTGTTCAGCAATTGTTACTGCTAGGTGACCATTTTGATGCTGTCTGCACTGAAGCTAGACTTGAGCTCAGTGTCAGAAAAGTGGTTTTACTATCTAAGTTCGCAGAACAAATTTCCTCACCATCGGCAGCAAAAATTTTCAGCTACCGGGGGGGGGGGGCGGGGGGTGGAGAATTCTAAACTCGATTCTTTCCATGCAACGCGATAGGCGTAAGATGGAAAGAATCGTAACATGGGCACAATCTCATTTTATCCTGACTCCTACGATGATGGCAGCCTGAAAAAGAATAATACATGTTATTTTTTATCTTCTTTTTCTGCCATTTGGACTCACAGATTAAAAATAATAATTCTTATAGTCAAAGCTTTCATGGAATACAATTTTCAAGTTCAGAAAAATGGAGAAACGGGCCACTTTTCTGACACTGCTTGAGCTTGATCTCGGAGAAATAGCACCTGATTCCCGAATCCATCTATCAGTAGATCCGGAACGGGTTTCGGCTCTCCGTCTTTCTAATGATGCTATGTCGTTCTGACAGCTGAATGAGCTGACGGCCTTTGCGGAGCTTCGCAGCCGACTGCACGAAGCCACACTGTCATCGGACGCCAGCATGCTGACCGATGCCGAACGCCGTCTGCCTGGAGGTGGCCTCCTCGGTATGTAATGTGCGCGCCTGGGCGGCGAATCGCGTCACCAGGTGGCACCATTCAAGTGACAGACCCGAGACTCGCTCATGTTTTACTAAATTATTCAGAACTGTGTGCTAAGCAAGATCTACTGAAAGGGGCGTATAAATGTCTTGGAAATATGGTATAATATAAGGTGATGGTAAAAGTATGATGAGGTAATAGTTGAAGGGCAAAATCTTTTAAGTCTTAAACGATGTCGGAAGAGTTGTCCAGGATACTGAAAAATCATATTGATAAAGCAAGAGAGGAATCCTTGAGATATTCTCCTAATTTTCTTCCCATTTAAGTTGCGGCATGCATCATTACACCGATGGTGAATAGTTGCTGCATGGCTGATTGGTTTAGATTTTGAATTTTGGACATTGAATATTGGGTCCGGTCTCTAAAAGTATGGGTGCCTAAAATCAGAACAGAGCGCTCTAGACGCATCTTTCCGTTGAGGTCTGTCTCCCGATGGAACAACAGAGGCTGCTCACAGGATGAAACTGTGAAATGAGCAATTAGTGAAACTGTGATAAGACTACGGCTAGCTTTGATGTTTCGTACATGTCTGTTTTAGCATTTGCAGCTGTTTTGTATCTCCATTCTCATTTTACATGTCTAAGGTATAGTTACAGCTCAGGTATTTTACTGCTTGTATATTGCGAGAGGGCTGAAAACCATCTTATATGGAGACGTTAATGCACTTGATGATGCTGATAGTCTGCAGTCTGCTGTCTGCAGTCTGATGATGCTGATGGTCTGCAGTCGGCCACCATTGTTTTACCGCATGTCGTGTGTTTGCAGATGAGCTGGTGAGCGAGATTGACCAGCTGGGTGGCCGACTGGCCAGCATCGGTGAGAACACGGAGCCGCTCGGATGGCGGCTGCTGCAGAACAAGTTCACCAGCGGACTGGACGTACCCTATGAACAGCACGGGTGAGACGAAGACCGAGGTCGGAGGGTCGCCGGCCGAGCCGCTGGGCACCTGACTGCAGTCATGGGGCAAAAAATTGGAGCTGCGCTGAGGAACATTATTTTAGTTGGTGCATTTCTGGATGATCATTTCCCGTCTTAAAATGTGAGTTTTAGTTCATTGGCGTAGTTGGGCCCAACGATCTTCCTTCCCATCAGTTTTGTTATTTTGTGGTTGAGTCATATTGTCGATTGCAGCGTTGCAGGGTCCTATGTTGTGTTTTGTGACACGTTTTCTCTTTCCAGCGCTATCAAGTCCCTGTTTAGCCAAATGTCCGTTCTTATTAGGGACATCAATGCCGTAGAGCTGGCATTCCAAAAAGCAGCAATGTATAAACCCAACAGGAAGCTGGTAAGCTGTTCTCGGGCATTGGATTGAATCATCCATCTTTCCATTAATGGTAACTCGATTTTCAATACTATCATTGGTGAATGATTTCTGCATATTTAGTTGATTGGGAAAACGGTACTTATAATAACGAAAATAATGTTAAGCGGTATTTTGTTTGTTTCGTTAACTGTGATTTCGAACAGGACGATTCTTTGCATACAAGTAGCGTAAAATGTGCATACAAATATGCCCCATATCCACACAGACCGAAAGGTGGACGTGCATGTCGGTGACGTTTGTCTGGTTTTCTCTGCAGGGTGACGACCTTACCAGAGCGGTCCGTGACCTGTGCGAACTGCGCGCCAGGCTGGACAATATCCGGACTCTGCGTCACAACTGTCAGGCCGGTATGGACCATGCCGGACAGTAACCGTGGCCCGGGGGAGTCCGGGGCTATACTATCGAGTATCATGTACTTGTACACAGTCTGAGCTCCGCTGAAGAACAACTACCAGCGCAGTGCTTTGGCACGTACGCAGAGGGTATACGGCTGAAGGAAGACTGCATGACCGGTGTATTGCAACTGTGACGGACCCTTGCTGGTTTAAACCCGCTTTTCAGCATAATAACCTCGCCATACGGTTGTTTTGCCGAGATGCCATGATAAGCAGGTGACTCGTCGCTTACTGGCTTGTTCCCGCACGTTTTCGTGACGACGTTTCGAGTACCTACCGCGCACGATGTTTAAGCACACAAATGTTCAGGGTTGGAAAAAGCCGGCTTAAATTGGATTTATGCCGGCTGGTGACTTGTATGAATTTAAACCGGTTAAACCCGGCTTAAATTAATAAAAGCTGGCTTTAATTCGGTATCAGTGAAATGCTCAGAGGTCAACATTTCATTGACAGAAACGCATGCCATTAATGTTGATACAAATGCCACTGATGTCATCGCCGATGCTGTAATCTGTTCTACATATGTCACAGCACACAGCGATTTTGACTAAACATTATCTAACCACCGTTTCCATCTACTTGCATGTTTACTTTGCAGCGCATGACAGTTAGGCAGGTATTATTCACGTCATTCATTACTATGTTTGTTGTCTGGAATTCCCCTCAATAAAAGTAGTTTAAGCAACAGGCAACATCTCATGCCCTCTGGCAACAAGATCTCAGAGTCAACTTTGTAGTTAAAGAAGAGACTTTGGGTAGGTATGCTCATTTTATCACTGCTCAGACCGTTCCGCCATCGTGTTTAGATGGCCATCGCCATCGGAAACGTCCCACCTTCTAGGAGAAATTGATATTCAATATTTGATGGTTGAATCGGGGTAATCACATCAGAAAATCAATAGAATGGTGTTAGTTTTCCTAAATTTTGGATTTCTTTGCCAAAACAAGTGTGTTTTAGAAATGATAAAAATTGATCTGCATAGACTCGCCAATCCTAAATCTAGATATTTTTTCTTCTACTGGAACCGAAAGTGGCGCGGATGCTACAATATGTTAGACATGTTTGAAATGTTAGAAATATATTAGAAATGTTTTAGAAATGATACAAATTGATCCGCATAGACTCGCCAATCCTAAATCTAGATATTTTTTCTTCTACTGGAACCGAAAGTGGCGCGGATGCTACAATATATAAGCTCATTCTATGTGGGGAAACCAACCCAAAATGGTTTGCTTGCTAGAGCGTCACACTAAGCAATACAATATATCACCAGAAAATCTTCATATGAAGAATTATCTGTAAGACCTGTAAGACCGAGATTCACGATTAAAAAAATTGACATTTGCCATAAGAGTGTTTACAACCATAATGGGGGTATTGGAGATGGTATTTCGACACGGGCTTTAAAACTGCTATCTCAGTTCAATTCCCATTATGAAGGTGGGATGTTTCCTTTAAGGTCCTAGATGGACCCCAGTCATGATAAAATTAATTATAAGTAGACTCTATTCCTGTTGTTCATGTGTTCTGCTGACCACCGTGCCTGCAGTTTTGTGCCAAACGCTCGTAAAATTAACATGTTATTCCGTGACAGGGTCAGAGTTAACACATACTCTGGTTATCAGATAAAGGAAAAGAATGACCTTTTCCCACATAATATACAGGGTGTCCGGAAATTGTTTGCCCCTTAGTCACATTTAATTTTTAAATGACAAATGTGCCGGCCAAATTTTATACACCGATGAAAGCCATGTATATCTGTGAACGTTCCAGCATCCGACCAGGCTTCCCAAAGATCAGGCATGCCCAGCATCTCGTCACTGAAGCTGCAACATCCTATTCTTAGTCGCCTGGTCAGTCCTTATTGACCGTCGCCGACTCCATTTTGTCGAGCCTCCCTTTCGCTTTGACGATGAGATTGTTGACGGGCAACAGGTTAGAGTTGTTGTCATATCGTTTCCCCTTCTCCCAGAACCCCGAGGGATCAGTCAATCAACTTCTTTGCGCGTTGGCCGCGTGGTGAACCGGGGCTTCACCCTGTTGCAAAATCGCCTCGGACATCAACAGCAACGTGTTAGCAACAACAAGATGTCCGAACGTCGTTTGCGACACCTGCATTGGCGACTGTAAGTTTCTTGTCACTTTATTCGTAGGCACCTATTCGCAGGACTCAGTGAGAACGCGTATGCGTAGGCCAAAGTGACGAATTGAGGTTTTCAGGGCTTGTGGAAGCCAATCTTCCCACTGTCAAAAATCACGAGTGGCTGATTCGTCGCTTTGGTCGCGGGAGCTTCACGGCTGTAGTGAGAGCAGAAGCGGTCCTTTTGTTAGTTTGGCTTTTGACCAAGCTCGGTTGGCGGCTCGTCGGTGAACGGGACTCACCGCCATCGCTGCATTGCCCAGCTATTGCATTATCTGCTGAATTTTAGCATCTCGCTTTTTTGCACATCGGCCATTTTCGGTAAATGGCGTAATTTGGCCGAACTTGAGGCATACAAACCTAGCTTATTAGTCATGGACGCTTGTATTAGGTGCCTAGTAACTGTTTAAAGTCAGTCTCAGAGCCAGTCTTCCTCAAACTGATGTATTCTTGGGATTAATTTAGGCAGATTGATTTCGGCCACCTTGTTCGGCGCCGTCTTTTCCCGCGATCATCTTGGTTTTACAAGGGTTTTATTGATGTAGTGATGAGTCAAACAGACTTAAGTAAATTTGACATATACTTTGAGTTCTTATGCAACGTCCATCTGGATCAATTCAATGTGAACCATCGAAACCGCGCCTTGACACGTCGACAAACAGTGTGTCTTCATCATAGTAGATGAAGTAGCCTCCGAGTACGAAAGATACTTTTCAGAAACTAACTCAATACGTATTATCATAACCGAGGCAACGTCTCTGTGGTTGGTAACGTGACCAACTGACTCCCCTAGATTACCCAAGGTGGGTTATCGACAAAATTCCATTGGTTTTGAGAGTGCGTGGAAGGAAAATTGGTGGGTGACAAATGGGCAAACCATTTCTGGACACCCTGTAGAGCTATGACCTGCAATCGGTAGACGAGGCCAAAATATTATGTGAATTCGTTACCGTTTGGGTAAGATTGTTCCTAGCCAAAGTTATAGCAATTTGAAAATGCTCGAGCGCTCCCCGCTGAAAACAACGGATCGGCAAGTACTTGCCACATTTTATGGTACTTGAATGTTTTTGCCATCCGTGCCTGATTTCAATTTGTGCATGGTTACCCAATAACCATGAAATACTACATTTCTATGCTGATGATGGCGTTTTCGTTACGTAACAACCCGTTTTTGATTCATTGAAATGTATCAAATCATTTTATTCAACTTAACCTACCATACGTTTGTTATTTCGTAGCAACAATCTATTTTTGAACGTTTTTTTGGCAGCTTTCAAGCAGTTGGCTAACATCATCTGAAGACACTTATTCAAGGTATTTCAATGTTTCTATATAAAATGAATGAAATCAGTGCAATTTGTCAAACTTAAACCAGAACTGCCATCAATATATTTTGTATAAGCTAAATACATATATGATAGATATTCAAAAGATTCCTCTTCAGCTTGTCATACTATACCCTAATTATCTCATAGACACGACCCGTCGGTTTTTACATTTTTGACGCATCAGCAATCAGGAATAACTATTTAATGACGCTCTATAGATAAAAACGTCGCGATGAAAGACTAAGATGAAGGCGTACCCACTCACATTTGGTGGTACATAGCATACATACACCAGTCATTACTCGCTACACACCATCATTCTTGTTTTTACACAGGCTCAGCTTCTGTACGCCTGTTAGCAACTAAACGTTGCAACGAAGCTCTGAACAAATTTTGTATGGCTGCTTTTCCTGTTGATGCTAGATTACCATGCATTATACCATGTTCAAGCCTTAACCGATAATGGTTGGCTGCCAGGAGCCCATTGACCCTAATGGCGTTCATAATGGACATAATAACGTGATTTTCACAGCAATTGAGCTTCCAAAAGCAAAATTGTCTACTCGCCACGAGCATATGACAGGGCAACATATTCACAGTCCGTCTATATGACAGTCCGTTATATGACCGTCTGTTTAGTATTGACCGTACAAGTATTAAATGCGCCTGATACCCTCCTTCCAAAATAGTAGCTGGAGGGATGAGCCAAGGTCGAATGGGGGATACCGTAAAATCGAACAAAGACTTGTTTTCCTATTTTTCAAAATAAATAGCTTTTTCGTCGGAAACATTTTCATTAGTACTGATGTGTATTTTCCATTGTCACACCATACAGGGAGTTGAAGAAGTTCGTTAAAAAAGGTCACCATTGCCCTTAAATAGAGGAAACCTAATCACACATATCTTCATTTTGTTGTTGAAGGTTCCTACTTACTCAAACCGATCTACCAACCCAATGTGACGATTAAACATATTTGAATTTACGGCAGGTTAACGTAAAGAGCTTTTATTTGGAAGACAACAAAAGCTAGCCTATTTAAGCCAGGGTGGCTTCAATTAATTTATGCCAGTGATTTAATCCATGGATTAAACGGGTTTAAACCAGACAATGGCGTAAATTTGCCAACCCTGATGTCGTTTGCATCGGTTTTGCCAGTGTAGTAACCGGCTCACGTCTCTGTCCTGCAGCCAGCTCCACCGATCTCTCCACGACGGCTGGCTCGGCGCTCGGCCTCGGCGTCTCCCAGCTGCAGGACTCGGTGTTCTATCCCAGCAGCGGGCCGCAGTGACCCCGGTGGCTCGGTGTTCTGTCACGACAGGCGGGCCGCAGTGACCTCGGTGGCTCGGTGTTCTGTCACGATAGGCGGGCCGTAATGACCTCGGTGGCTCGGTGTTCTGTCACGACAGGCGGGCCGCAGTGACCTCGGTGGCTCGGTGTTCTGTCACGATAGGCGGGC
>JARFNZ010132883.1:0-11098 GCA_031763405.1 Balanus nubilus
CATTGGTTCTCAAGTTATGGGCTGGGGGCTTTTAACGCCCCCCCCCCCCCTCCCCCCCAGCAAGTCGAAGGTGGCGAAATACCCCAGCAACTGCCGGGTTAAGCTGATCGGTAACAGATGACTGGTCATTAAACGTAGCGGCAGCGTGTGTGATGCTGACCTCTGACCTCTGACCTGTGACCTGTGACCGGTCGCCAGGTCACGTGTTTGAGGGCGTCGCTCGCCGGTCGGAGGAGGTCGACTGGTCGGTGAACCCGTCCAACTCCAGTCAGCTGATGACGGCCGGCTGTAACTCCCACGGGCAGTGGGTGCCGGCCGAGCTGCCCAACTGTGTGCCGTACGACTGTCTCGGCCCGCCGCTCGACACTCCGGCCGATGTCTCCTCCGACTGGGATAACGCCACCCTCAGCTACAACCACTCTGTGAGAAATACAGCTGGCTGGTCAGTTGTTAGGGCCAGCACATCTACTTTCTGGTGCGACAAAATGTGGCTTGTCACGTTTTGGTACCTATACTTCTCTAAGGCAAAAACTTGAAAGATCGCGTGCTTTTGACTATTTCCGATATACGTTTTAGTGTTTTGTTAGTTATGTAGTTGTATGCACTCCCCATTCAAAGCTTTTGCATTGCATTTGGTTTATGTCTGGTGATTGTTTTTGGTCGTGCCGGCGACGTCGCCTGATGTGACCTGATGTGACCTGATGTGACGCCTGTGCTGACGTTAGGTACGCTACTGGTGCACGCCCGGAGTCGGCTGGGCGTTTCCCAGTGATGGAGCTGTGGAGCGCTTCACCACGTGTCAGGAGAACGGCACCTGGTCACCCACCGACCTCGAGGACTGCATTCGTGAGTGCTAAAGGCTGCTCTGCACCTGGGATCTGGAACGGTTATCGTCGTAAGGCATTTTTCGACAGCTTTCTTGATTTTCTATGGTTGAAGAAAGCATTCCTTTACTGTTCGTCGACAGTCGTCAATTTGATCTCCAAATGAAATTTGGTCTCCAACCATCTGGTAATGAGGCACCCTGTCTGATGTTGCCACCCTGGCCACCTTCACTATCATCCTGCTGCCGCCAGTGGTGCCGTGTCCGGACCGGCCTCCGGAGAAGGTCGGCAACCAGACCTTCAGTTACGGCTTGGTCTTCAGCAACTACAGCTGCCCGTCGGCCTGGGAGTTCGCCGACGGCAGCCGCCAGATCTCGGTCGAGTGCCTGCTGGAGACCAAAGTCTGGGAGCCGGCCGAGGTGCCGCCCTGCCAGAGTGAGTAGTAGCCAGCGGTGGCTGTCGCCGTTTGTGAGATGTGATGTTGAGAAATGACCAGATATTTCTGCCGTTGACGGTAGTTTCTATTTACCTCCTGCACAGTGTTTAAATGACCTGACCCTAGCTGGTTAGATGCAAGACTTAACTTTGGAAGATGTTCTTACGGGAAGAAGTCATCGACTTCCTGCCGTCTATGTGTGGCTACCTGTGATTAATGCTAGCCTGGCGGCGGTGCTGACCAAGCCCCCCCCCCCCCTGCTGGTGCTGAGTGCTGAACCTCCCCCCCCCCCGCCAGAGCGTCGATGCGATGAAGAGCCGCCAGAGAAGGCGCAGAAGGGCATGAAGAGAGAGTGGCCCATACTGCAGGACGGCAACCACAACTACCAGCTGGACGTCGCCGTCCAGTACATATGTCCCCACCGCAAACTTACGTGGGAATTCAACGACACCATTCAGGTAAAAGAGCCCAGCCTCCAGTCACCAATTCACCTAAACGATTGCTGTGTTTTTATTTATATTCGCTCTGTAAGAAGATGTGACAGTGATGTGAAGAATGTTTGGTGTTTTATGTCGTGTGCTGATCTTTGTAACTATGCTTTATGGCGTATCGATCGAAACCAAAGTGATTTGTCGCGTTTTGTGACATGTGATGCATGACACGTTTTGTGGCCTGCTTTATATCATGTGACATGTAACCTTATGACGTGAATGACGTGTTCTGTGTCGTGCCAACAGGAAGTCGTGTGCATCCACGAGTCGGAGAGCGACATGATGATCTGGGAGCCATCGAACGTCACTGTCTGTAACCGTAAGTGGCGGGCTGATCGGGACATTAAGTCTCGAGCGGTGATCATTGTTCAACTAACCCTGGTTGTGACGAATCAACACAAACTCATAGAATTTATAGTTAAACCAGCATCTCTTCCCATCGATTTAGAGTTTGCTACATTTGTAATATCAGTGTGTCACGTATGCATCAGTAGCTTGTATGATCAGAACATAAGTTTGTGAACATCTAATTAGCCATTATGAAACCTGTTCAAAACATCACACAAAGAACACTTCGTAAACGAAACTCGACAAGAAGGGCTCTGACGACCTGATCTGCTTCTCTGCTGCCACTGCGCGGGACTGAGCTCACCATGTGCTGACCTTCAGTGGGGCACTCCGAACATATCATATGAGGTGAGCGCAATAGTATAATTTTTTATAACGGCTTTAAAATAGCCTTCTTTCAATGGATGATCATGAGATCCATGATAGCAGAGATGCAAAATACACTGTACTCTGAGTGCGCTTGAAAACGTTCTTTCGTGATGTGTATTGGTGTATGTCATCAGAAATATTAATACTAACGAGAACATAATAATTTACTATTTTTCAAAGGCGCTTAAGATAATATGCATACCGCTTATTTGTTGTCGTTAAACGCATAATGTTTCATTGCCGTCGTGTATATCTCGCTTTATTCTAATATTGTTGTTATCCTTATCCTTGGCCCACTCACTGCACAACCAGAATGAATGCGAGTGAGTGCGGAGTGTATGACTATGTCTATGTCTTGAGACGATGTGTGCTCATGTCCATATTGTGACAAACGTAAGTACATCACCGGACGAACCGCGTGCAGCGATTCAGACCACTGTGCGTGGACGACGACTACGTTCGTTGACCTTGGTGTGTGACAACTGAGCAATGACGTGTGACAAATGACGAGTGACGAGAAGACAGCGAGAAGAAGAGGACAGGAAGACCACGACAATAACAGAAGATCTAGAGGTGAGGTCAGGAGCACTCAGAGGCGTCACCGCCTGGCGTCGGGTACTGCAGCCCTAGAGGATTTACTCACAGCGGTCCCCGTCACGCCACGTTCCTCAGGTAAGGAGGATATTTTCGTTTTTCTTCTCAATGTAAACTTTTGAGTTACTGTTCGCGTTCTTTCGCTGCAGTTTAGTTTTGTGGCTAAAGAGAATGCCTAGTGTTTAGGTTATTTTTCCCGTTTTTTTTAAGGAAAAAAATACAATTGCCATATGCTATAATAAAGCATCAATTTTATAAATTGCGTTTATCAGTTCACTTGACCGATGTGCCTATTTGCACCTCCAATGAAGAGCCAGTATTCCCTCTTTAGGCTCTTCTCGTAAACCGCTGCTACCGTATCTACTTCTGCCGCAGCCTTCTCTACTGCAGGTGGCTCTAGGCTATCCGCACCTTGACTGAGGGCTTCACGGACTGGGAGAACGGACCCATCTGACCCCTGTCACACCTGGCGGCGGCGTGTCTGGACCGACGGACGGACGGACGTCGATGTTGACGAGTCTGCTCACCTCCTAGCTGAGGGCAGAACCCACCCAACCAGGCTGAGGTCAGCTCCACCAGCTCGTCTGAGGACTCCGCTGCGCTGCCGCCCTGGATCGCCAGGTCCGTGTCACCGCTGCCACCGCTGCCACCGGGATCTTTCCCAGAACATCGGTGTGCATTCATCCTTATAGTTATCGCTGGGTATGGGTGTTGAGTTTGTGTGATAGTATGAGTGAAGTGTTAATTCATTGCGTCGTATGTGTCCATGTGTGTATGTACAACTATGTGGCCTTCGCACAGGCCATCATAAGATAAAAAAATGAGTTGTTGAGTTGGAAGGGTCTCTTAACACGACTCGTCTCAGATCTTGATTACATGGTTGCATCTGTCGAGCAAACCGAACGCCAGATAACACTGGATACCTAACTCTTCAACCTTTCTCAGGGGCATCTTCTCGACCATTTCGCTTGTGACAGCTCTCCGCCAGCCACCCCCCCGGAATGACCACCTCCCGCCGCCCGGCAGCGCTCTGCGCGCCATCTGTCGCTTCGTACTGCACTATGTGCGCCATCTGTCGCCCAGCTGATTAACTACAGAAGTGTCGACTGACAAGATTGCATCGGCTTCATCAATGATCAACATAGGCGCAATCAGCAGAGCCATCAAGCCGTCAGCTTAAAGCAACAAGCACGCGATGTTCATTCACAAGACTCGATTGAGACTGAGAACAAGCGTTGCGACTGCCCTGCGCAATCGCTTCATTTTCGTCTGTGGCGGTTGCAACCATAGCGATCTTGTATGAATCTTTATGAAAGACCTTTATGGTTGTCCGTTGTGGTGGGATCATATATTGTCATATGAAAACAATATTAAGTGTGTGTAGAACAGCCCAATGACGTGGAAGTCTGACTATGGTTATTAATTGGTGTCGTGCGTCAAAAGTGTACTCAATCCATAACGATACTTGGATGGACTATTGTTTTAATATACTCCTTAGGGAACTTAAACTATTACGATTCGTTAGTGGACTCCTGTTTCTAACAGGTATTACTTGTAAACAGCATGGCCTTGTGGTTGTTCATAACGCTTGCCAGCGGATAGGGGAGAGTGGTGAGAACCGGGACACAGGAGAATTAGGACAGCTTAAGTATATCGAAATGAGCCGGCCGATTTTTCAGCTTTATGCTGTTTTGCCTGTTGCACATTTCTAAAACACAAAAACCCACCCCATTTCCGTGATAGGTGAGTGCACCTCATTTTTTGCAAAGCTTCTTAATTCAAATATCGAATGTCATAAGACTTTGATTATTATTAGTGATATATGTCGGGAGTGCCCTCGAGTGCTGAATCGTATGCATAATTGCCAGACTGAGATATGTTACAATATTTTAATTATATTACAATTTATTGAAAACGATGGTATGGATAGAAGTGGGCAAGGTGTCCCAGTTCTCTACCTCATGTTATATTCCATACCTTTACTAACTTAATATAAATAGCATGTAATTGTACATGCATATGAAACTCAATGGATTATTATACTTGATGTTGCTTTTATTTTATTGGCTATAGTCAAAATATACTGCGATGACCATTATTTTTAGTTTGGTTTACAATTAGAATATGTGGTGGTAATAACGGTAAACAAAACTCAAAATTGGAGATTATGTCTCGTACCGAGAGCTGAGTAAGGTTTACGTATTCATATAGATGCCATAGGTGCTCCGGTTATTAAACTTAGATATAATTATACATTTTACTTGGGCTCTCCAGCGTGCCTCACTTTTCCATCAAATGTCCCAGTTCTCCTGGACCCGTCCCAGTTCTCCGCATCTGCCACTGTTTTTATAGCATGTAATTATGTCTAGGCGTTTTTATATTCCAACAAAAATGACACGCATTTCAATGTGTTGCTTTGAGTGTAGTGTAATTTGTTTCCGAACTGTCCGCTTATCGGTGCTCAGGAGTGCAGGTACTGTAAGCGTAATGTATGCGTCTAACGCTGCCAGTGCGGAAATAAAAGCAAAATACGTTTGAAAAATTGCTTCATTCGTCTGCTCGTTTCAATGCTGCAGATGGGCATTCATCAAGTACATATACGTCTATACTCGTCGGTCAACAAAAGTAATGATTGTGGTTTTACATTAAAATATATAGCGCCAATATGGTGTCGACGCAATAACTGTTTTACAAGTGGGAATAAGCATCTCCGAATTCCGTTTCTTTTGCCCGTCACAGCCAACTTCTGACCTTTGTAACGCCCGACAAGCATGACGACAACAAGGCCTGAGTATGGACGGCAGAAGGATATTGACGCCATTAAGTGAGACACCGCAGGTGTCCGAGGAAACACGAATCACGTGCTTTCAGAACTGTTATTGGCTGAATCATTTTTTAATCGCCGGCGCCAAATCAACGCCGAATCCGACGAATGCTGTGGATAAGGATAAGGTGTTTTAAGGTTTTAAGGCCTTGGATAATGCTGTGAATGCTTAGTGAATGCCAACGTGCACTGTCTTGCTTGAAGCGTGCTTAAAGAAAGTGAGATTAGCAGATCCAAGACATGGGTTTCTTTCGGGTAAAAGCTGGTCCAGATAAGGCAATAATTGTAACCCGCGACTGTGGTGTTAAAGTTGTGTTAGACTTTCTCAAAGAACGGCTAAGTATAACTGATAAAGAAGTAGAGTTGGACCTGTGTGACGAATGGGGCAACATGCGATTCCTGACACAAGCACCCCTGAGATGTAGTTGCCTGTTGCTTGTCGCGTCTCGTGCGCTCTATACACCCGTGGTGATAAGACAAACGCCGGCCCTCAAATTCGAGGTGAGGAATATTGCTTAGATCACTTCAAACGATACAATGGAATTACAGCCTAGCATCAGCTTGGAGTGGAATAAAAAAAAGATTAACCATTTATGATATAACCAAATGAAAACGGTAATGAGTGTATAGGAACTGTACATTAATCACCTTGATGACAGTTGACTCTGTGTTCGTCTCAGTTTCCGATGGGGAGGCCGGTACTGGCACAGAAGACACGAGAAGCCCAGCGTAAGGTGCGGCGCCAGTGGGACAAGTACCAGAGGCTCCGCAGTGCCGCCGGCGGACAGCTCGCCACGGACGAGGAGGCCGCAGAGATCATCTACCAGGTGGTGGGGTCACCCTCGGCCGACTTCGGCAAGGGCAAGAGCAAGGGTCATGACCCGGCGCCCAGGCCAGCCCGCCAGCGATCAATGTCAGTAGGGAGGAAGAAGAGAGCCTCGGTAGCTGCTCACTCGTCGGAAGAGAAGGAGAACGAGCTGGGAAATGGCGTCAAGCAAGCGGAGAAAACGTCTGCGACAGCTGCAAAGGCCAAGAGAGCCGGGTCCATTGTGGATGAGCAGAGCAGAGGTGGAAATACGGAAACCGAGAATGTGAAAAGCGAATGGAAATCGTCATCCACGGATACACGAGCAAAGGAGGTAATTGAAACTAAACACAAGCAGCCTAAAGCAGGGAGCCTTTCTAATAGCGGACAAAGAGAAGAATCGAAGGACAAAATAACTGATTCGTCGATCAAGAAGCCAAATTCACTAATGGACGACAAAGACCTGAAAGGACTTTCTAAGACACCATCAGGAAAAACAGCAGCAAATCAGTTGTCTGGAACTGGAAACAATGACAAAACTGTCGACAAATTGACTGACACTCCGAAGATAAATATGTCAGCGAAAGACAGCGAAGCGAGAAGTCTTCCCGGTGAGCGAGCAATACACGAATCAACAGACAGCGGTATTGAATCGGCCGCCGGGAGATCAAACAGACGACTGAAGGACAACGAGATGAGGGATCTTTCAAGCGATCGACAATCGATCAGCGTTGAGGCCGGAAGCAATGAAGAGTCTACTGGCGAGTCGGTACTGTCGAGGTCGGAAACAAGGTTAAAGCATCGCAGGAGTCTGATAATTCAAGCCATTGCAGAACAAGATGACGCCTCAAAAATTGAAAATATATCCACTGTGGCACACACAAGGATGCATACTCATAGGGGATCTAGTTCTCTTCCATCAGATGCATCAAACATGCATGATGAAAGGAAAATATCTGCCGGAGAAGTTCGGTTGGACGGAAGAAACATTGGAGACATTTCAAACAGCGTCCAAGCCGATGTCCCACATACGGTAACTGAGATGAGTGATGGCGAGAACGCTGCAAAGATCAGAAACAGACCCGCTTCTACTGCTTCAGGCGCACCCCAGAAGCTATCGACGATCACAAGTGGCTCAGATATCCCGATGGAGGACATAGCTGGTGTAACTGTGTCGATAATGCCGCCAAGCCTTGCAGCACCTCACAGACGCAGCATAAACGTCACAGCCCTGCTCGGCATCCCCGTAGCCGACAAGGCAGCAGAGTTAGGAGCCGACCAGACCACTGGCAAAGGCGTTCCGTCTGTAATCGACGAGCAGTGGCGGCGGGAGTTGACGGCCCAACAGCTGATGGGGGTGCTCAGCGGCACCTCGAAGCTTGTGTACCTGGGCTCGGCCAAGGACTCCTCGGCGACAGGTCGGCGGATAGATGTCATCAACACCACAGAAGAGGAGGCGGAGCGTCTGGGAGCCCAAACGGCGTCACTGGCGGCTGACGGTCCAGTCGAGAACTCGGCACCAGCTGAAGCAGTGGGCGAGGAGCAGGAAGATACTCCGGTATCGCAGCGTCTGGATGGACCCGACCCGTGGAAATCGCCATCAAGCGTTGTTGGGACCTGATCAGTGATCAAGGCACTGCACTGCGCTGGCTGGGGTCCAATGAACACTATATATACTGAGATGATGACGCAGATACTTAACTTTGGCGACGTACCAAGTGCATGCAACCGTTGTGGGCGCAAAGCGTTCGTGAAAGCTGACGCAAGGATGCTTGTGATTGCGTGATGTGGTGTTCATCAGATGTGAAAGCTAGAGATCATGTGTTGTTCACATGATCATGTAGAGATCGTGTGATCATGTACATGTGTTGTGATTCAGTGGTAATGTGTGGAGCGTTACGATTTTGGTGGAGCCGCCAACATCGAATAATATATGAATCGCCAATTTTAAGCCATAAGTATTCGTTTGTGATACTAAACCTTGCTCATAGATAAGATAATATAAATTCTTACTCTAGTTGTTATGACATTATGTTATCCACATGCTTGCTTCTACCGACAAAACAAGTGCAATATTTTGCGTTCCATAATGTCGTTGATTTATCTAAAATATTGTGGCTTCATAGCTTGGGATGATGTTCGTTCAGGTCAGGAAAACTAATTTTAAAGCATAGGAGTTCATGTTCGGAATATAGTGTGGATAGTCCGCAAGTGAGTGAGATTGTAAGTGAGCCTATAAGTGAGAGTTTTGCTGTCGAGCCTGAGCCGGCCAATCTCAGTGGTCACGCCAGTCCGAGTCGAATGTGAGGGCCGGCCGGCGGGTTATTGGATTTCTGTCGCTCTGATGGCGTGTCAGGCGCGGCAGCTACCGTCGTCCATCCACCGACTGGTCGGCTGGCTGACAGCTGCTGACTTCAGAGGCAGCTGCTGACTGCAGGGGCAACGCTGCTTTTAGGCTGTCTCCACGAGGCCAAAGCCCGAAACTAATTCATTCTACGAACGAAAATTATGCCGAGGACAGTTTTGAGCAAGGTATTAGTTTGAGAAGTTGCTGCTAGCAATATACAATGAAGGAACGTATATTCCACCAATGCAATATCTTAGTGTTCAACCACGCTCTGAAGCCATTCTTAGAACTCTCCCGGACGCAATTCACCGACGAATTGTGCAGCATTGCTTCTGCTGAGCGTAGCTATAATCGTTAACGTCCCCCGGGGAGGCGCCATCGGCTCCAGTGTGCCGACGTTTACCTCGTTATCAGGAGAGTCCGCGCAGCTCGGCAAGCGATGAATCTGTCCCCGGGGGTGGCCGTAAGGCGGCGGCCCAGCCGTAGGCGGCAGCCGTCGCTTGGCGAGCGACTTCCGCCACAGGGAGAGCCCTGCTGTCGGATTTCAATGGAGAAGTCTGATTCACGCTAAAATCTATGATTCTTGCTAAAGACTATTGACGGGGAGCTCTTGTCGGAACACTGCCGACATGTGGAGATTTCAGTCGGATTTCAGTCTGCTTGACATGAGAAAGGAACATACACTATTTGCGGAGTGATTCTGCTCACCAAAGACCAGAGAGTGTCGCAACAGGGAGCCTACTCTGGGCAGTCTGGCTCTCCATAGACACACTCTGAAAGGGATGAAAGAAGCGCAGAGCGCCCAGGCTGTGCAGCTGAAAGGCAACTCGGCGGGGTACCATTAGGGCCAGTTACTCCACAGATATCGCCCAATCAGATCTGAGGCCCGATTACTCTATACAGATCGGAGCCAATCAGAACGAAATACCAGATGTCCCAGTAGTCTCATCTTTCAATTATATATGAATCGAAATACTGAATTCGTGCGGCTCAAGGCTCGATTTTGGGAGGCACAATGGATCAATTTAACCGGAGAGAGGGAGATGAAAGTGACGGTTGGCATGGAGCTGCTCCATGGACCGACAGCTGTTTTCTCAGTCACTTTGCACCAAGGGCGGTGGTTCAGTGGGCTCAAAGGCCAGCTGCAATGTTCAACTGATCTTCTGAATGGAATGTTATGTCCTCTCGGTCGCTGATTAACCCCAATCCCCATTACCGTAAGTTGAGAAAGTTGGCATCATTGTGTTCCTCCAATTCCGAAAATCGTTGACGTCTGAAAGGAGATTGTCACGTATATCACTGATGCCCCACCAGACACTAGGGACGTAAACCAGGGACGGCCATCGTCTCCGTCAATCTGTTCCTTGCGTCGAATGACAAGCAGCCGGTATATTATATTTTGCCATCTCTTGCTAAACTATTTTCGAGTCATTTCGAGACAATAATGCTAACACGTGCATCTAGATTTGGATTATTGTCTGTTTAACGATTACCGCTCTATAAAAGATAATGACACTCATTATTTCGCAGCCTGATGTGATTTTAATGGAACATTAGTCACTGTCTTGGAATGGAGAAGTGCCAGCCTGCGTTAAAAACAAACGCTAATTTCCGACTACTCATGTTTCAACGTCCGCCAGAGTTAATGAGAGTTGTAGTGAGGGAAATGATACGTCTAGAAAGGCTCGGGAATATTGTTTTACATTCGTATAGCTTGTTTGTTTCTGTTGTTCTAGGTGCCGTTCGGCCACAGATAGGCTGACCGTTGAGAAGTTCCTCCCCCCCCCCCCCACAAGACGTCAGCAGCCCACTGTGACAGGCCTGACGCGCAAACGGCCCCAACTAACAGTTGACTCTCCGAGTTCTACACAGTTAAGGCTGAACATGTCCAGTTCTTACAGTCGAGGCCACAGCACGGGACAGAAGCTCAAGCCACCACTCGCCACCTTCGATCAAATCGCTGTTTCTATGTGTTTTGATGTGTGTAGGTGCGTGTTTTACATAGATGTACACTGGCGGATCCAGGGGGGGGGGGGGGCAATCTGGCCATGCCCCCCCAA
>JARFNZ010132894.1:0-11098 GCA_031763405.1 Balanus nubilus
CAAAACGCCCCTGCCGCCCCCCCCCCCCTTGGATCCGCTAGTGATCACGCCGAGTTATGCACGAATCTGCAACCGTTTTTTAATACGTTAACTAGTTTGACCTCTAGAGGTCATCAAAATTCAGAAAACGGTGTACCATCTAAAATCTTTATTAATTTACCGATTCGGGAAAAAATAAACACCGTAGTGTTTTTCGCCGTAACGACAAACAGCATTTCCAAAAAAATAGGTTTCAACGTCAAATGTCAAGATCATTTTGAAAAACGGCGTACTCTAAAATCTTGATTTATGGACCAATCCGAGAAAAACAAACACTTTAGTGTTCCTTGCCGTGGCGACAAACCGCGTAATAGCGGAATTTGATTTTAAGGCTAAATAAAGGTCAAATGTCACGGTCAGGGTCATTTTGAAAAAAAATAGTCTACCCTTTAATTTGTTTATTTATGGACCGAATCGGGGAATAATCGACATAGTTTCTCGCCGTACCGGCAAAGCTCAGCTCCGAGTAATTTGGTTTCAAGGTCAACGGTCAAGGTCGTAGTCATTTGGAAAAACGGTGTATCCTCTAAAATAATTATTTACGGACCGATCCGGGAAAAACAAGCACCATAGAGTTCTTACCGTGCTGACAAACCGCATATTCGAGGACTTTTATTTCAAGGTCAAAGAAAGGTCAAAGATCATGGTCAAGGTCATTTTGAAGAATGGTGTACTCTCTAAAATCTTAATGGACCGATCCGGGAAAAAACAAACACCAGTGTTTCTCGCCGTACCGACAAAACCGCATCTCCGAGGAATTTGGTTTCAAGGTTTAAGGTCAGGGTCAAGATCATTTAGAAAACACCATCCCCTCTAAAATATTTATTTAGGTGCCCAGTAACTGTATGCAGCCAGTTTCAGAGCCACTTTCCCTTAAAATTACATCTTCTTGGGATGAATTTCGCCAGACTGATTCCAGCCACTCGCTGTCTTCCTCTCGCCAACAGCTCGGTTTTGCTAACAAATTATTAATGTAGTGACAAGCCACACAGACTTTTAATAATTTTGACGGATACTGAGTAATTTGGCAGCGTCGATCTGGATCATGTCAACCATCGGAACCGTGTGGTCACATATCCACAGTGTCTTCATCAAAGTAGACACTGCCTCCAAGTGCGAAAGGTGCTTTTAAGAAACTAATTATCAGGTATTACCATAAACAAGGTCCCATCTCTGTGGTTTGCAATGTGACCAGCTGACACCCCCAGATTACCCAAGGCAGGTTCTAAGAAAAATCCATTGGTTTTGAGAGTGCATAGAGGAAATAATCATGCATGATCAAGGGACAAATAATTTATGGACACCCCATATGAGAACATGAGAAATGTGAATACACATAGGTAATCTGATGTATCATATTTTGAACAGGATACAGATAAAAAGATATTGCTGGGTAAGTCAACCCTACTTCATAATCACTGGTGATCTGTACCTTTGTCAAATAATATTTATTACCCATCATATTTGAGTACAGAGGGGGGCCCACAGCCCAGTTATAAGTTCAGTAACAAACTTCAAAAGTTAATGGCAGTACACTAACCTAAGCTAAGCTCAGTCAACAAATATAAACTACCACTATAGCATAAGTGAGGGGGGCAGCTGGACCTTGATTGTTTGACAGTAATAAGATAATAATTATGAGTTGGAGCACAAAAATGTTGTGTCCTATGAAGGAGACAGTGGGATTTTGGAAAGCTATTGTAAGCCATTTCAATATCAAAGTGGGCTCTAAGGAGGTCTAATTCAGTTCTCAGTTGGTCAGAGTGAGCTCTCAGGGGGTTAGAGATGATCTTCTATGGGTTCTGGAGTATCTAAAGGTTAGGGTGGGTAGCTCTTATATACAAGCATCAAAATGGGTCCTATATCGGATCCACTTCCCTTCATGTGAAGAGAAGCTTGGATCCTTCAGAAGCAATGCTAGGTCATTTCAAAATCAAAGGGGCCTCTGGAAACCAGAGTGAGCTCCCTAGAGCAAAATAATTAGACTTTCAAATTCCAAGTCAGAGTGGACCTAAGTGACAACATCATACCTATGTCAATATTTAGCTAGATAGGCCAATGTTGCATTGTCATTGTGTAGTGTGCATACAATGCACCCTCTGCCAAATAATGTTGTTTTCCAACATCCATTAGCAAACTGATATATCTGACTAGACCATTGCCTTAGGACACTTCAAAGACATAGCCAAGAGAAGAGGCCACAAAACCATGCTTGCACCTGAGGGAGCCAATTAACACCAAATACTCCCCAGCAACATCAATGACACACAAAATGTGGCATGCACTTTCCATGGTAAAAATCATGACTCCATGCCTAGGCCCCCTTAAATCCAAAGTTGGATCCCTTGGAGTGCCACCCCCACTGAATGAAGCAGATGGCAGCTGCCATTGAGAAAGCTTCCCAGATGCTGGCTGTTGTGAAATGCTCCTTCACTACCCTTGACAAGGTCACACTCCCTCTGCTCTACAAGGTGGCATGGGAATGGCTACTGACATGTTCCTGATGCAAAAAAGCTCTGAGCTAACAAGGAGACACTAGTGGAAGTTGAACAAACCTAGAGCAAGAACACTGACCCAGAGGAATGTGCTCAGCGCTAGAGTGATTAACAACTGCAACTCGCTACCAGCCTCTGTATTGTCTACCTCCTCCATCAACCAGTTCAAGGCCATGCTCGACAAACACTGGGCAAACCTGAAACATTACATTCTGTACCCATAAGGGTCCTGTCTGTCCATGGTTAGGGAGCTCAATGAGAACATTATATCCAGGCCAAGAGGCCTTTTACATCCTGATCACTGTGAAGGTAAGGTAAGGAAGGTATGGAAGACAGTTTTGCCACTGTGTCCATCACCCTGTGTTGCATAGAATCAACTTTAATCGGATAATTTGGCCCTCATGCTCCCAAAAACTTGTATCGGGACAGATTTTTGTCCAGACAAATTTTCATACATGGGTTTTCCATCTTAAATTATTTCATTGACAATAAGTAAGGTTAGGTGAGGTTAGATTAGGTTATTTTAGGTAGGGTTAGGTTAGGTTAGGCTTGGTTGGTTTATTTTGTTTAAAAAATGTTGGACAAAAAAATGTCCTGGAACCCCCAAAACTCACTGCTAGATCCATTACTGTTTTCTACCCAACACTTGTAAATTCAGCAGTTGAATAACACAAACCGGGAGATAAATACCAACCTTAAGGTCATTTTCAGGCAAATACTTGCAATCCTTAACTATTTCCATCCACTTGTCCACGTCCGACATGACTTCAAATTGAAATTAGACCACCGCACTCTGCACGTCTAAAAAAGAGCTATACAAGTTTCATGGAATCATCAGCAATTCAAATTGATAACCCTATCAGCACAAATTGACATTTGAAAACCGGATATAAAATCCGCTATAGATTCTATGAACGGTGTCTCAAAAAACTTCACGAATAGGGAGGGGTATCATGCCTATCTCTATAATGTGTCAGCTTGGTGTCACCTTAGGCTAATGACATCACAAAACTTTGACTAATAGCGTGAGCCGGCACAGACGTCTATTTGTTTGGACCAATCAGATTAGCCAGCACAACGTTGGCCAGTATCCAATGAACAAGGCTCTTCGCATGTCTCGCTTCGACATTGCCCAGCCGCTCTCATTCACAATTTAGAAGACAATTACCTATCTATTAGTTATAGAAGACACTTCAATCTATCAAGAAGTGTCACTTTTAACCTTCTGAGGCGTAGGGTATTCACTGGCGGATCCAGGGGGGGGGGGGGGGGCGTTAGGGGCAAATGCCCCCCGCAGCGCCTGAAATCTACGAAAATTTGCACATTTGCCGCTCTGGAAGGAAACCTAAGCACCTTTATTAAAAATGAATTTGTTTTAAAACGTCTAACATGGCATTAGGAAACGATATCCGATGAGTTTTCTGAAATTCGCGAAACTTTTTTAGATGTATGCCCCCAACAGCGCCAGAACCGACGTTCTGGATCCGCCAGTGAGGGTATTCAAAAAGCGTGGTGCAGAAGTGGGTCCATTCAACGCTATTTTAATAATAATTGTGTGGCGTTTCATGCCGTGATGCTACGGCATTCGCTGCCTGCCCCGGATGAGTTTACCTGCCAATAAGGCATAAGCACCGACGAATCACAAATTAAAATATCTCCTGCATTGACCGTGAAACCCCGCAGCTCATTCGCGCCTCCAAACATAGGTCCATGGATGACGTCGTTGCAGTCGATTCCAGAGTAGGTATATAGGTTCGAAGGGATTGTCGAAAAAAGCTATATGGTAGCAATGGAATGTACATACAAAATGTGCCAAGTGACGCAAATGCAGACACAGAGCCCGTTAAATATTTCAATACCGCTTTCTTGACATGCTGGTAATTTTTGCTGCAGTTATCATGCAGTGCAGGTATCTGTGACCATAATCATGCCTTATTAATGCCTAGGTATATTCTGTATGTACCTTTCGGTATGGTTGATTCAGATATAGCCTATGTCAGATATAGCCTATAGAGCCAGATATAGGTATAATGCAGACTTGAATTTAGGTATCAGTCAACTTTTTGAGGAAAAGTTGCATCTCTTTTTCAATACATATATGGCGGATCCAGCACGACAAAAAATGTACTATAAAAATACAAGTACCTACATTTTTTAGTACCTACCTTGTATGTTTCGAAGGAAAGAACTTTTATTCGGTGCTATTAAGTACATTTTTTAACTGAAATAGGGTTGAATTATCATTGCAGTGACACATCTAACAACCATGTAGATGTACCAAATCGTTATTATTTGATACCATCATTTCTTGACGATCCTGCGCATGCGCATTTCGTCGTAGTTGGCGACGCCATTGTGTGTCGTCATTGGTTGTGGAGATGGTCGGTCGGGCGATGGGGGCGTCGTTTGTGTAGCACCAAATGGACGTGGTGGTTGCGCTTGAGATTAAGTGACATTAGTTGTGTTAAGAAAGAACAAATTATATTTCTTTTCAGGAAAAAGCAAGCTTGAAGTGGATTTATACTTACAATTTGCCTGCTACTATCGGAAATCCTTGTGGTCACGTGACTGAAACGGACCAATCAGGAAGCCGCATTTCCGAATTCTGTTTCGCGTTTGTGCTGCGGCTAGAGCGGTGGAGCGGCGGCCATTGTTGTGGCCGAATGTGAAAGTTGTGTGAGGCGTTTAGTGAATTTTGTGAACGTAGCAATTCAACTTGTTTTGTTTCAAATAGCTGAAAGTGTAATGTACCCATCGCCGACATTATGAAGTAACCCAAAGGAGGTTAAGCTGCACGTTGGTGGCTGTAGCCTGGATCTTACAACGTCGCGGCATGGCCGCAGAAACGTAAGTTTGTGCGGCTGTTTGTCGGAATGAATTGTCTTGTTTATGGATAATGTTTGGTAATAAACATTCAGAATTTATCCGTGAGTTGTGTGCGAAGAAATCGTGATGAAAAGTCGAGTCTGGCGAGACGCGGAGAGAATTCAACGGAGAGTCGAGAAGGTCGACGAAGTGGCGCGACAGCGTTGCATCGATGGCAATTTCGTTGGTTTAGGGTCTGAACACCAGTCATTTTGCATCTTAAAATGAAACTCCATTTTTTGTATGTACGAATTTATTGCTGTTAGTCCGTTTGAATTATGTGGGGTTGTACATTGTGTGGACAGCATGGCTAACGTAGACGTTTTCGGCGCACTGCGATCAAATTTCTTTTGAACCACTAATTACAACACAAATATTGCTCTGCATGAGTACTTTCAGTCTTTTACTTAACCTTCCTGTTAGGTGCAAATGCAGATGATGGATTGCCACAAAAAAATCAGTGTTGGTGAGGATGGTGTAATGTCGCCAAACCATACACATTTGACATAGCATTGCACACATCATGGCAATTATTATGATATAATTTTGTTTTGAAAATGTTTAAATGACATTGTGCCAATGCTATGTGTTATTAGCAGCAGGCCATGAGGCTGTCATCTCTAAAGCATGATGGCTGAGATTGGTAGATTAAAGGAAACGTCCTACCTTCATAATGGGAATTGAACTGAGATAACAGTTTTAAAGCCTGTGTCAAAATACCACCTTCAGTACCCTCATTATGGTTGTAAACACTCTTAAGTGAAATATGTAGATTTTTTACATTGGGAATCTTGGTCTTACAGGTTTTGCAGATATTTCTTCATATTACAATTTTCTAGTGATATATTGTATTACTGTAGTGTGATGCTCTAGCATGCAAACCACTTTTTGTTGGTTTCCCCACATATTATGTGTTTATAATTTGTATCATCCATGCCACTTTTGGTTTCAGCAGCAGATAAATCTCTAGTTTTAGGATTGTTGAGTCTATGCAGATCAATTTGAATAATTTCTAAAACACATTTTTTCGCAAAGAAATCCATAGTTTAGGAAAAATAACACCATTTTATTGATTTTCAGATGTGATTACCCCAATTCAACTATCAAATATTGAAATACAATTTCTCCTGGAAGGTGGGACATTTCCTTTAACTCAGATTCAGAGTAGATTGGTTTAAGTTAAATATTAAGAATACACACCACCTACCAAATTTATATTAGTATAAATTGTAATACGATTTATACCATAATATAAATTGTAGGTGTTGTTTATTATTAATAAATATAAATATGGTGGTGGTGATTATTGAACTTATCCCAATCTACTCTGAATGGTTAAAGTAATCTGTGTAATTTACATGTTTACTACCATTTGTCAAAGTAAGGGTAATAATGTTTCTGGATCACATTGCAGCATTTAAGTTTGAATTTTCATCACTGGATATGGTCTGTGAGAACTCATTATCACTTATTTATAACTGGATTTCACTCATTTTTAGTATTTCTTCTATACTTAACCTATGGATAGCTGTTTTCAGCTGAACCCTGAGTATTCTTCTCAAATCGGGTCCCATCTCATCGTGCAATACAAAAATGGCAGGAGCTTGGTACAGTCAAAGCATGTGTGGTGTAGCAAGTGTCAGTTGTTTAGTTTTGTGCTACCTTTTCTTGGTACTTTTACAGAAGTTGAACAGTAGCAGGATCTGAGTAATATTTTCAGCTACACACCTTTGAAACCGGGCTGGTTGTGTTGATTCTGGCACCCAGATGAAACGGTACCAGCAGATTTACACCATAGTTTGGATTGAAAGAAAAAGGTTGAGTTTTAGGGGGAAGAATTTGCTCATTGTAGTAAGCTGCTATTGAGAGTTTTTAAGTCGTGAGTATTTACAAGGTGGGAAAAGTATCATACCCATCATTAAATCCCTTGCCTGACATACTTGGATACAAACATGGTCATGGAACATGGAAGAATTACATGGAACACTTTACTTGTTCACATCCGATCTTGAGTTCAGGTGCTACTGGCCATAGGTTATGCCAATCAGGAGCAACATAAGAAGAGCAGTATTCTACCAACCTATTGATTTTCAACAAAATATAATTGTGACCCTGACTCGGTCTCCCAAAATTGAATTTTGTTTTCAGTGTCAGGGAGGAAAATTGAAGACTATGAGTGGAAAATTGTGCAACTATGGGAGTGTGGTTTGTATTAATAATATGCATTTTTAGCCTATTTGTGTCAGAATAATTATACAGATTATTAACTTAATTATTAACTATTAACTTGAGAGTTAACAAATTCACTTCTATGATCAAGAGTGAGAGTGGAAAATTATTAACATCTGGGTGTCATTTCCCAGTTCCCACCCCAATTGGCAAGTTTTGGGACATTGTCCTGGCTGATTGTTATGTAATATGCATTCATACTGGACACAGGCTGTTCTCCCACATAGATGTGCATTGCAGTATTCAAACAACCACAGTATATTTGCCAGTACACCAAATCACTGCAAGTGGAGTTTGGAAATGTGAGATACAATATGTGAAAACAGTTTAAATGGAGAAAATCTTTCAGGTATGGTACTTTGATCATTTTTTTAACACAACTCATTCAGGTCAGAGGAAAAGTCATTCCTTCT
The DNA here is from genome assembly GCA_031763405.1 of Balanus nubilus. Lineage (NCBI taxonomy): Eukaryota > Metazoa > Arthropoda > Thecostraca > Balanomorpha > Balanidae > Balanus > Balanus nubilus. The sequence continues at coordinate 8,042 of JARFNZ010132894.1, forward strand.
AATAAGTTACTATTTAGGATTTTAAATCCTAAATAGTAACTTATTAGAAGGAATGACTTTTCCTCTCAAGCCAAACCTTTTTTTCTCTCAGTCCCTACTTTTGTGTAAATCTGCTGGTTTTGCAACATCTGGATCCTATTATGGACACAACCAGCCCTGTTTCGAAGTTGGGTGGCTAGAAATATTACTCAGAGCCTGTTACCACCTCTCTGACCTAACAGATATCACATAATCACATAATATTCACAGATAAAAAAAATGACACCCACTCCACCACACATGCTTTGACTGTGCCAAGTTCTTGCCATTTTGTATTGCCTGATGAGTTGGGGACAAATTTGAGTGGAATATTAGGGTTGTAGCTGAAAACAGCCAACCACTGCTTCAGAATAGGAGCAACCTACTAAAACTGAGTGAAATCCAGTTGTAAAGAAGGGTTATACAGTTGGGAGTGAGAGTTAATAAGTTGGAAAATGTGAAAAGTGATGAAGGGTATTTCAAGCATGAAGGAGAGTAAAAAGTTGAGGTGAGGGAAAAGTTGGAGAGTGGGGTTTTTAAGTCGGCAATTAATTGTATGCCAAGATCTCTTTGACTCCTGAAAGACCAGAAAATGTCAAAATGCCAACACTGCATTTGGTTAAGTTCTGTTAGTTTGGGAGTAACTTGGTTAGGGCAGATGGAGTTGGTTAGGCTATGCTTTATTATGCTATATTATTTGGGCCCAGACTGGTAATTCATGAACATTGATTACTCTACACTAGCAATGTTCTTGTCTATCCTCCACGCACAATCTGTGATTGAAGCTTGAGGCATCACAGCCGGAAGCCTGAGGCTATGTTGGGCATGACATGTTCAAAAGTGGGTCATGTCAATGCATCAAATTTACTGTAAATTTGCACCTGATTACAACACTGCTTAACAAACTCGATTAAATAAGAAGCGTGTGAATCTGGGAGAGACATGATAATGATGATAATAATTCATCATTACTCCTATATTTTATTTTTTCCAAAGCCTGCAACTTTTCAACACTCCCTTTTATCGGTACATGTACGTTTTGTTAATATATGGTTCATTGACCTGACGTCAGATGTCACTTAATGACCTTGCACGGTCACGCAGCAGTTTTCCCCTTCACGGGCGATGATTAACCCGCCATTGACGGGGTTATCAGCCAAAAGCCATTGACGGGGGGGGGGGGGGGACATGCCCGCTTCATTATCTGGCGAACCAATCATTGCAGCGAGACGAGCGAGTCGGCATTTGACTGAGATATATCTTAGTATGCTCGACATTTCATAGTTAATGTCACGTTAACTTCAGGTCTAAGTTGACTTCAGTCACGTAACTTCAGGTCTTCATGCTTGCCCCTGTAGATCAGTAGGGAGAGCGCTGGGCTTTCGGGTTCGAGACGCTTCGGCACTCGCTAATTGCTCCTGACTGGGATGACCCGCGGAGCAGCGGCCACACTCGAGGCCAGTTGATCGGTGAGCGAGGCGGGCCGTTCCGTTTTTTGAGTGTCGTACATTTTGGATTTTGTGGGTCAAAAACAAGTCTACAATGTAGTTTCTTTTTGACAATTTTAAAGGTCGAAAACCAAAGTCAGCCAAAAAAGTGAGAGCCGTTTTGTAGAACTCGTCATTTAACGTTTGTATTTGCCTTTTGCTTTAAAGCTATATTTTTGACAACGTTTGAACATATAATGATTTACGGCCGACAAATCGCTTTTAGTTGCATCACAAAAGTTATTATATGTTTCAAAGGAAGTGATCGACGAAATTGCTTCATTTTCGCACACATGTAAAATTGATGTCTAAAAGGGTAGTGAAAGTTCCACGTTGATAGCTTTGCTCCGTCAGCTTGTGAGCCGTTGCAAAAATTCGTCAAAGTGGATTTTTTGCTCCGCTATCGACGTGAACTTTCAGTACTTTCTCTGACGTCTATTCTGCATCATCTGTGCTAAAAATGAATCATTCGTTGATGGCTGTATTTAACTCGGCGCCACCTGGGGCATTTCCGTACCCACGACCGTCTGGGGGAGTCAGATCCAACCCCCACCCTGCTATCTCGGGAATCAATGATTGTATCGAGTTCATGAGGCGGCATTCGAAAGCTTTCTGTGAAACACATGCGCACACTTTAACGTGCGCAACATTTCTAGGTTGTGGTTACATGACAGGTTAAGGTCAGGTAAAAAGCTAAGATTCGCGTTTTCGCATAACGGGCTGTAAGGACTGCACAATCAACAGCTCTGGGTCCAGCTCCGACGAAGTACTCTTAAGCTAGGAACACAGCGCTTTCGTGTGCAAATCTTGTCCGCTTTTCCCATTGGAATACATGGAGTATTTCTCGCTCCCATTTCCCTCGGCGCGCGAGCCGAGATGGAAAAATCGAACCCATATATTGCAATCGAAAAAGCGAGACGCGATTTGTTCGCGAAAGAGCTGTGTTTCGGCCTTAAACCTGCACCGTTTTTTTTTTAATTTCCATTACACTGCTTACTGGAGAGAAGGGCATGTCCTCGAAAGTTCATTTTTTGAAGCTATCGACTTCAAATTTGGTACTCGTATTCACCTAGGCGGGCTGTTTCATATATAATCCGATTTAATTTGCGTTATCGAAAATATAGCAAATATTATGAAAAAATAAGTGCAAATTTTTAGTTATTTTAACATTTTTCTATATTTTCAGTAATTCCAAAATTATGGTTAAAACGTATGGTCAAACTAATGGTATACCTATATAGGTACTGAATTTTGTTATCTAAAATAATTGTCTTTATGTCAAAAGCTTTGCGCTTGAGAGCGTTTCCCGCAAACCCTTATTTTGGTCAATAACGGGAAAACCTGCCACTTACGTCATTTTCGGTCGACCTATCATGACCTCATCATTTTCCTTTAGCCAACTTGTGTAAAATAGATGTGAAGGAGGGTACTGAAAGTTCGGCGACGATATTCGTATTACTTAAAGAGAAACTCCAAAAATGGTAGGAGAAAAATAGCCTTCCCCGAAAGTTGGGGTTCAACCCGCCATAGAGGACCTTTCGCGGGGGGGGGG
>JARFNZ010132905.1:0-11098 GCA_031763405.1 Balanus nubilus
ATCTCCCCCCCCCCCCCCCCCCCCCAGTTATTTGGAGAAGCTATGTCCCTGATTCCAATGCGTATCAATATGAATATGGCGCTGACAACTGTGCAGCTTGGGATAAAATGATAAAGGCATCACAAATAAACCGTATCATCTGCTGGTATCCGCTCACCTTTCTCCAAATTTAATGCACGTAAGTTCCAAAAAAGCACAGCCCCGTACGAGCCCCGTCAGTATTTTTGCATCAGTCACCATGCCATCCGTATTTGAAAACTCTGCGTCACGTTTTGTGCGGTGTTGTCGAGCAGAAAATATCAAGAATGTTTATGAAATACGTTGTGAAGTTTTTTTTTCACTGAATGAAGGATTTTTCAGTCGCCAAGAAGTCGAGTAGTGGTAAATTATGCCGATAGGAAACTAAGTATCAGCATCAAGGGCGGAACTAGTGGGGAGCCATGCCCCCCCCCCCCCCAAAGTTATGAAACCATGACTTGCCTCCCGAAACGGACGGATTTTTTGGGGGGTGTTTTAGCATTACGTAATGACATTTAGCATTAGCAAAATCTACACCCCGTGGAGTGGCAGTTTTTCACTCTTTCCCCAATTACATTATAAATTTCCTCTCCCTCTGAGAAAATGTAATCATTGGCATTAAGTGCAAGGCCGTATAACCCGGTTAAGTGATTCGGCCAAACTCATCCCTTGGCCGATTAAGTGGTTCCAAGGGATGAGTTTGTCACGGACGTGAAGCGCACCATTCGGTCTTTTTTAGGTTTAGTTTACCGCTCTTAATGTTTGTTTCTGTAGCTGACTGGCACATATGACTAGTGGCATTTGTGCTCCACGGCTTGTTTAAATCTTCAAAGGCATGAAGGTGCTCAACAGTTTATCGTTAACATACATGAACTGCTACAGAAATGAGCGACTTTGACCTGTTGCCCCTATGCCCTCTGCTCTCCTTCAGGGTAAGCTCACCGCTCGGGAGCGCGTGCAGCTGCTGTGTGATGCCGGTACGTTCGTCGAGTATGATGCGTTTGCCGAGCACACGTGCTCCGACTTCGGGATGGCGGAGCAGCGCGTGGCTGGAGACAGCGTGGTCACCGGCCGGGGCTCGGTGTTCGGCAGGCCCGTCTACATCTTCAGCCAGGACTTCACCGTGTTCGGCGGCAGCCTCAGCAGCATACACGCCAAGAAAATCTGCAAGGTCAGCATGCCAACTGGATGCTGCGGTGGTAGTTTTTAACCATGAGCGCGATTTAGGTATTAGTACTACAAATGAGATGGCTCGCATTAAGTACCCACGGTTATCAAAATGATTTTTTTAGATTGAAAGTTCATCGAAATTGAAGCGGCATTGGCAGTAGGTATAGTTTTTTCTGGCTTATATTCACCACCTACTTCACTTGGCCCATCCGCCCACCCTCCCCCCCCCCCTCCCTCCCTCCCTCCCTCCCTCCCTACCTCCCTCCCTCCCCCGGGAGAACAGATGGTCGACCAGGCGCTGCCCCATCTGACCCCTCCTCCCCCCCCCTCACTTCTCTTGGAGAGCAGGTGATGGACCAGGCGCTGCTGACTGGGGCGCCCATTATTGGCCTGAACGACTCGGGTGGAGCTCGGATCCAGGAGGGTGTGGAGTCGCTGGCCGGATACGCCGACATCTTCCTCCGGAACGTGATGGCCTCCGGCGTGGTGCCACAGGTTAGTGCTGACATCTATTGGGAGAAAAGGTAAAAACACGGTCGACGGGCCAGTGCTCAATAGTGACATCTACCGGGAGAAATGGCAAGCAGTGGTCTGTCAGGCAGATCATATCTTTAGGCTGAAAATGGAAAACACCAAACCGAAAAGACAAACACCTATTCGAGATTGGAAAATATGTATTGAATTACTTACTAGTTATATATAAGTTGAATTGGTCAATTCCACATTATGTGCTTCATTTTAAGCAATCTTGTTGACGATATGACTGAAACATTGCACTGTAATTCGTTTGATGCTTTATCCTTGTTTTGCTTAGTTCATAAATATCACCGATATCGATGATGATGGGTGAGTGTTGTATTACGCGGACAGATTTCGATGATCATGGGCCCGTGTGCTGGAGGAGCCGTCTACTCGCCGGCCCTCACCGACTTCACCTTCATGGTCAAGGACACGTCGTACCTCTTCATCACGGGCCCCGATGTGGTCAAGGTGAGGAGCCGCGCAACTCGGCTGGCCTCTGGCGGGTGCAGGACCGGATGCTATACGTGTGTTTTTTCTGGTTGAACTAATTAGTAAGCAATGCTGTGGTGGGAACACAGCTTTCTGATAGCCAAGTCAGCAATGTGATGGCTATTTGTGCTATTAATTTGATTGTATGTAAAACATTTCGGCATTCAGCTGAGTTTATAATTACCGCAGTTTACTTAGGAATATATCCATCTGAGTGCCGTGTTTTGTTTGGTGTCGCTGCTCGTCATTTACTGACCGTCCTTCAACCGGTAACCAATAAGGACATGGCTTCCTCGGATCTGAGCGGCGCGTTGACTGCTGATTGGCTGTCGTTTCAGTCGGTGACCAATGAGGACGTGACGTTCGAGGAGCTGGGCGGCGCGTTGACTGCTGATTGGCTGTCGTTTCAGTCGGTGACGAATGAGGACGTGACCTTCGAGGAGCTGGGCGGCGCGTTGACTGCTAATTGGCTGTCGTTTCAGTCGGTGACCAATGAGGACGTGACGTTCGAGGAGCTGGGCGGCGCCAGCGTGCACACATCCACCTCGGGCGTGGCGCACAACGCCTTCGATAACGACGTGGACGCGCTGCTGACTCTGCGCGCACTCATGAACTTCCTGCCGGTGAACAACACTGAGGCGGTGCCGATCAGGCCCTCGGACGACCCCTGGTGGGTGCCGCGTGCAGAACACCCCGGGGTGGGTGCACGGTGGAGAACACCCGGGGTGGGTGCCAGGTGCAGAACACCCGGGGAGGGTGTCGGGTGCAGAACACCCGGGGAGGGTGTCGGGTGCAGAACACTCGGGGTGGGTGGGTGCAGGCCGCTGGGTGTACTGTAGATGATCCCTGCTTGGTGCCTGATTGAACTGATCCGTGGTGGGTGTTAACGGCTGGGTATGTGGATGAACGGGGTAGCGATAAACCTGCGGAACCGAACCGTGGCCTGCGAACCTGTGAGCGGCGTGACGGCGTCAAGGGATCGCGACTTGTCGGGTCCTTCCCCTGACCCCTGACCCATGAGTTTGACCTCGGTTCATGTCCAGGGACTTGTGGGGTTCTTCCCCTGACCCCTGACCCCATGAGTTTGACCTCGGTTCATGTCCAGGGACCGTGACGTGCCGGGCCTGGACACCGTGGTGCCCCTGGACCCGATGTCCGCCTACGACATGCACAGCGTCATCACCTCGCTGGTCGACGAGGGCGAGTTCTTCGAGCTGATGCCCTCCTACGCCAAGAACATCCTGACCGGCTTCGGACGGCTCAACGGCCGGACGGTCGGCATCGTCGGCAATCAGCCCAAGGTGGCTGCAGGTCGGTCACGCTGGAGGGCAAACAGTGGGGAGGGCGCCGGCTGCTTGGGTGGTCCTAAGACAATTGGACGGGGTCGAACATGCAGTGGGCAATAAAATGTTCTGCATAAGGCATGTGATGGCAGATAAGTCAGTTATGCTGTTGTAATTTTTAATGCAATAGCAATTTTACTCTAAAATGTGGCATTTCATTATGAGAAACATGATGATGCGAGGGTTCCAACGGATGGCAGGGACGTAATGGAAGCGCGGTTTGCGATGTCAGGCAAAAGATGGGCGGAGGGAACATCCACGATCGCTGCAGCTGATGTGACCCCCCCTCCGCAGGCTGTCTGGACATCAACTCGTCGGTGAAGGCGGCTCGGTTCGTCAGGTTCTGTGACGCCTTCAACATCCCTCTGGTGACCTTCGTGGACGTGCCGGGCTTCCTGCCGGGGACGGCTCAGGAGCACAGCGGCATCATTAGGCACGGCGCTAAACTGCTGTACGCCTACGCCGAGGCCACCGTGCCCAAAATCACCGTCATCACACGCAAGGTGGGACGCGATCAGGCGCCGGCCGCCGGTGATGGGTCCGGTGGGGTGTAATGGGATGAGATGGCAGGTTCAACGTTCGGCAGGTGAACATGTAGGTGACTATGAAATGTTCAACTTGTGGCCGGGCAGGACATGCCCTGCCAGTCCGGGTACGGCTTCGATATTTTGGCGATTGAAGCAGGACTTATTGGTGGAGTGTAACCGTAAAGCATTTAGTGTTTTCTTGACTTTCTCAGTAAAAGGTGAGGATAGAACGGCACAGCTAAACAAATCATCCGTGGCACTTGTAGTGTAATGTGGATGGTATGTGTGGTGTGACTGAGTAGTCATATTGTGTTACTATCAATCTGCATCTCTGGTCCTTTCAACCTGGTGCGACACGACCCGATGTCTCGACCTGTTCTTACACCCCTCCCCCCGCCTGGCAGGCGTACGGCGGCGCCTACGACGTCATGTCGTCCAAACACCTGCGCGGCGACACCAACTACGCGTGGCCGACGGCCGAAATCGCCGTGATGGGCGCCAAGGGGGCCGTCTCGATCCTACATCGCGGCGACTCGGACCCGGCCGCCCGTGAGGCCGAGTACACGGCCAAGTTCGGCAACCCGTTCCCGGCGGCGGTCAGGGGGTTCGTGGACGACATCATCGAGCCGAGGGACACTCGCCGCCGGCTCTGCCAGGACCTGGAGAATCTGGCCGGCAAGAAGAGCAAGAATCTGGAGAAGAAACATGGCAATATCCCGCTCTAGGTGTGGGAAGGGCGAGATGGAGGATGGGAATGTCCAGCGTGGGGCGTGGAATAGGTGGAAAGTGTTTGTACTAAAACATGCGGGTCTGCGAGGTTGACCAGGCCAAGACATCAGTGTTGTTTCTTTCCTTTTTTGTTACCTGTAAAATGTGATAGCACCTGGGCCTGTGAAATATTTTGGACCTACACTGTACTTTTCTAAGATTAAAAGTAGGTGTTGGGGACATTGGTAGCGTCCTGTGTTTCAGTGTAATGTGCTGGTGGCCAGTTAGGTAAGTGGGAAGCCCTGGTATAACCACACTCGGGTAGACATGTGTCTGGCGCCCTTTCAGCTGCCCAATATAGCCTATTTTGTTTATGTTTGTGGTGAATCACGAACTTGAATCCTCGGTTGTGCAATATAGAATATAAGGCAACATTTCGACCATGCGGCTTTGCGAGGGTATTCAGATGTGATTCGACATGGGTTTATAATGCAATGGCACGCGACCTCCCCCAGCAAAAATAGCCTTGGCCACGAGCCAAACAGCCACCCGTTCTGATCCAGACGTGATGTGTGGCCCCGTTTTACTAGTACCGAACGCGTGCAAGGCATCGCTCGCCGTCCCACACCCCTCAACAGCATCCGTTCGACTCCACACATATATTCACAAATTGACCGCACAATTCAGCCATCATAGTCATATCTACAGCGACCGTCGCTCGCCGATCGCAGTGCGGCCGTCACCTCGACACCCGACGCCCCCTGCTCGCCCGAGAGACGCCCCAACCTGAACAACAGTCCCGGGGGCACAGGACCGGCCCGGGCCGTCCCACGCTCCTCTACACCGACGCTCGGCCGCGCCGTCTCTAATTATACTTGGATTCGCGCTGTTTGCTGACCGCCTGGATACACTTGGCCATGGTGGGCGACGCTCTGGAGATGGTGTTGGTCATGTAGAAGTCCTCCAGCTGCAGCAGGGACGGAGCCACCGGGGAGGTAGACTTGGACTGGCCGCTCACGCTCTGCGGACACGAGCCGGGGATCGTTAGCAGACGGACAAGACTGATCAGGTGTCCTCAATCACGGATCAGCTGCCGGCATAGATAACTGGACACAGATTGGACAGAATTATTCGTAGGGGAAGGACACGCCGCAAAAAAAACATCTCATGTCCCGTAAGCACATAGATAAAATGACAACCATGATGTAGCAACTAGCAAACTCCCAACACAAAACATGTACCGGGACGTCCTAACAAAACCCACTTCACTCGCACTATCCACAGTCCGTCCTGCAAAGAAACCTTTCAGTATTATCACATTCGTTCCCACTCACCAACTGCATGATCCCTTCAGTAACAACATACCCTTGGACACCGGGGAGAGACAGCTGATGGTAGTTACAGTCACACTGGAGGCGTCATAGCCATAGAGATCTTATACACATATAAGATCCCTATAAAATGTATATAAGATCTCTATGGTTACAGCCACGGCCAGCCTCACCTTGGCCAGCTCGGCAGCCTGGGCGAAGTAGTTTGCCTCCTCCACGTCTCCGTAGCGGGTCAGGTTGGGCGATATCTCGGTCATCCGGCGGCGCAGCTCCGCTAGGGTGTCGTAGGGCAGCCCCTCTCCGACCACCTGGGGCGGTACACGGGGCAGGTCAGAGGTCAGAGGTCAGAGGTCAGACGGCAGTCGCTCTCCGGCCAACTGGGACGGTGCACAGGTCAGGTCAGAGGTCAGAGGTCAGACGGCAGACAGCAGCCCCTCTCCGACCACCTGGGGCGATACACAGGTCAGGTCAGGGGTCGTAGTCCAAGTCAGGGGCCACACGTCAGCAGCTCGCCCACCAGCTGTTGTCAATCACACAGAGGTCAGGCCGCAGGCCATATGATAGGTTGGACCACACCCCACATCATTGGGGATGAGCATTGAGCACATTGCAGGGCGAATCACTGACAGCCGATGAACTAGGAAAGCATCCTGAACCCCAAAACCGAGACTACAAGACCTCATCGGTAACCCGTCGCTCAACAGACCCGGAGCCCCGAATCTCGACCACCAAACCTCCCTAACCAAGCCAAGTCCCCAGGCCAGTCGGCCGCAGTCCCCCAGACTGGCCAATCACAGCGGATTGCCGGCGGGCGGGCTGACCTCTGAGAGTGCGCGGACGATCTTCCAGTCCTCCCTGGCCATGCCGGGCGGCGTCACAGCCGTCAGCGTCTGCTGCGCGCGTCCCTCCGTGTTGACGTACGTCGCCTGCTTCTCCGTGTAGGCGGCGGCCGGCAGGACGATGTCGGCGGCGGCCGCGCCCGCGTCGCCGTGGTGGCCTGGAGGTGGGGCGGGGGAGGGGGGAGGCGGTCAGTCACGAGCCGTAAAGACGCAGCGACAAGGTGGACCATTGTGCACAGAACAGGGAAACAAACCTTCGCGTAGTTCAGAGTAAATACTCCAGTGTTATACATTGTGCTAACCAGATTGAATCTCTCAGGGAGATTTGGTATAGAGTTGGAAGAACAACGAATGCGACATGTAGTATAAATGCTGAACATCCACGTTAAAACAAGTGAGTTAAAACCACGTTAAAACTTGTCCTCACCATCACATCTACCACCCCGCCTCTTGCCAGAACTCAATAGTAACGTAATGTTGGTTTTGAAAGAAAAATAAAACAACCGATACCAACTTCAAAATGTTTTCGAAAAACGAAACCAATTTTTTGCTTAAGGATACTTAACAAACTTTGAATGACTTTTGGAAAAAACGTTAAAATCATTTAAAAGGACATTAGTGATCCAAACTATTTTTACAAGTAAATGCTAGTTCTCAAATGAAAAGGTATGATTATCATTGATTGTTGAGGTCTGGGTAAATAGTAAAAATATTCAAACTCGTAAAGTTGATACCGAACAAAATAAAAACTAACCTGAAAGACCCATTACCGATTTGGTTACGGACATTGGTGCCGATTCATTAGTATACCACAATCCCGTTCACCGCTTGACACCACTAGCACTCACCCATATAGATAACGGTGGCGTTCTCAGCCAGATCGCTGCGGCCCACCGTCTCCTCATCGGCGCCAAGCAGCAGCAGCGCCTTGGCGCCGCCCTCCCTGGCCGCAGCCACGCCCGGTCGGTAGCCGAGGTCGAGCGCCGCCGCCTGCGAGGCCACCCGCTGCAGCACGCTCAGCACGCGCCAGTCCGCCGGCGCGCTGCTGGCCCGCACGCGCAGCTGCTGCGCCAGCTGCTGGGTGAGCGCCAGCAGCTGGGCGCCATCAGGACCGGCCAGCGCGGCGGCGCCCAGCACGACGATCGGCTGCTGGGCGGCGGCCAGCTGGCTGCTGAAGGCGTGCTGGCCGGACAGCAGCTGACGCAGCGTGTCCAGACTATCACCCAGTTGCTGTTGAACACCGCCAACATGTTAGCTATATACATAAGACACACTGCTGGACACCAGGCGGGGACGTCGGCGAGAAATGAGATAATAATGAGAGTATATGACACTAGCGTTCGTTTAGCACAATGGTAATTTTGCGGCAAACCCGTCGGACGATACAACCAAGCAAAGTATCACAGCAGAAAACCAACTGAGCAGTTATCAACTAAAGCCCGGCCTAAAGTGGACGATAACAATCGCCAAACGGAAACTAACAATCAGCACTGTCCTTTCCAAGTCTAACTAGTAACTTCTGTCACAAGTGGCAACGCCGTTGAAGCACCGCAGAACACGAGTGTGTCTGTATGCCCAGCGGCGGGACGGACCCTCGCCGGCGGCCGACTGACCTTGGCTGGGTAATTGAGCTCCATCGGCGGCCCGAGCACGGCCACCTGCAGGTCGTTGTTGATCCACGACTTGCGTATACGGGCGTTCAGCAGCGGCGCCTCGTAGCGCGGGTTGGCTCCGACCAGCAGTACCAGGTCGGCCTCCTCGATACCTGGGGACGCGCGACGTCACACAGTCGGGTGGGACCGATACCACCAGCAGATAGTATTGAGAGCTCACCCACCATGGCTACAGAGCCGCACAGAGCCGCAGAGTCTGACAGAGGCTGCAACGGGCCCCCATCGGTCCACCCAGCGCAGGAAAACAAACATACAGTACCTACCTACTTACAGGTATACTACCTATACGTTAATGGCATTTGAAACATAACGGCCTGCAGGAAAAGAGTCGCGAAAGACACGAAACCACCGAAATAGTTAAATACCTTTCACCGGGACTAAAAGTACCAACAGCGCAAATCAATACCTCTCGGCCTCGTTTTACGGACACGGGGCATCGATCAAGAAGCAATACGTCGTCGTCCAACAAACAGTATGGTGAGACAGACCCAGCACGTCAGTTTCCTGACCTGTGATTTTGGAGTTGAGCAGGTAGTTGGACCGGAGATCGGTGCCGGAGCCGGCGGTGGGGAAGGTCTCCTCTGTGCAGAGCATCTCCGATCCCAGCCGGTTCACCAGGTCCTTCACTGCCGTCAGACACTGGCAAAATACAGACACAGCCTTCAGACACTGGCAAAATACAGACACAGCCGTCAGACACTGGCAAAATACAGACACAGCCTTCAGACACTGGCAAAACACAGATACAGCCTTCAGACACTGGCAATACACAGATACAGCCTTCAGACACTGGCAAAACACAGAGACAGCCTTCAGACACTGGCAAAATACAGATACAGCCTTCAGACACTGGCAAAATACAGATACGGGGTTCAAACACCGACAAAATACAGACACTGTGGTGCTGTTGGATGTTGTCTGTGGTGCTGTTGGATGCCACCTGTGATGCTGTTGGGTGTTGTCTGTGGTGCTGTTGGATGTTGTCTGTGGTGCTGTTGTATGTTGTCTGTGGTGCTGCTGGATGTCACCTGCGATGCTGTTGGGTGTTGTCTGTGATGCTGTTGGATGTCACCTATGCAGCTGTTGGGTGTTGTCTGTGATGCTGTTGGGTGTTGTCTGTGATGCTGTTGGGTGTTGTCTGTGATGCTGTTGGGTGTTGTCTGTGGTGCTGTTGGGTGTTGTCTGTGGTGCTGTTGGGTGTTGTCTGTGGTGCTGTTGGGTGTTGTCTGTGATGCTGTTGGGTGTTCTCTGTGATGCTGTTGGGTGTTGTTTGTGGTGCTGCTGGGTGTTGTCTGTGATACTGTTGGGTGTTGTCTGTGGTGCTGTTGGGTGTTGTCTGTGATGCTGTTGGGTGTTGTTTGTGATGTTGTTGGGTGTTGTCCACTGATAAAGCGTCGTTACCTCTGCGTCGCAGAGTCCTCCGGCCACCACGGCCGTCTTTTCGCCGGCGGCCCGCAGCGTCTTGGCGGTGGCCACCAGGGCGTCCTCCCAATCGACAGGCTGCAGCTCACCGTCAATCTGGGACAGGAGCACAACAGTCAGCGGCACAACACGGCACACCACAACACAACACAGCACAACACACAGGCCACCAGGGCGTCCTCTCATTCGACTGACTGCAGTAACTTCCCGTCAATCTGTGGTAACATGGCCGTCGGTAAACCGAGTTTAAACACCACGGGCCGGCCTGAGGTCTAATGATTCTGCACATTCCTCTGATTTCTCGTTTGTTTGTCAGATGTTCCGCAAACGCCCTTGCCAAAAAAAGGTTCAGTTCTTATTACAAGCGCTCGTTTTACGTCAAGTAAAGGTCGTCAGCAGCCTCTCACAAGGCGGCCAACCGGTATGGGTAGTCAACCCGTGGCTCTTCCCTATGCTCCTCTCTAGCCTTTTCAATTATTTCCTTCCCTAGAACTTCAGCCCTTCCAGCCAAACTCCCAGCGTCCCTTACTCGCAGCATCGGCGCCACCAGCCGCTGACGCTTCAGACCGTCGTAGGAGAAGCGAGCCTTGTCATCAATCCACTCCTCGTTGATATCCTGCCGGGCGGAGGATCACAACTCACGTCATCACATCACAACTCACGTCATAACATCAGTCACTCACTGGGAACACAGTAAACATCATCACATCAGTCACTCACCAGGAACATAGTCCAGCCAATGTCATCACATCACTCACCCATCGGGATCACAGTCAACGTCATCGCACCATGTTGTACATCGACAACACTTATACGCCTATTTTATGGAAGGATCAAGGTGCCAAATAACCTTACATAGGTTAACAACTTCGGACGAGTGTACCAGTTGATAGGAGGACCAGCTTTGTATATCAAAACATCAGCAGTATCACCATTGAGCAAACCATCAACATATGACCGCTGGTCGACCAGGCGGAGAGGCATCGCATTTGACCAACGAAATGCCACGCCTGGTAGACGGGAAATCACCGCGACACCAGATCCCGCCCGGTGCGG
>JARFNZ010132916.1:0-11097 GCA_031763405.1 Balanus nubilus
TGTGAGGAGTTATTTACAAAAAAGTGTTCGTGACCTCGGATGACCTTAACTGACCTTTCAGAAGGTCACTGACCACACATTGCAACTGGGCAATCCAAAAGGGACTAATGTGACATGATACTGAAACAATTGGACTGATCCGATGCGTACAAAGAAGAATACTATTTTTTCACCATTTACTTATAATGGTAGGTCACGCATTTCACTTAGCCTTAGTTAATGAAATATTAAGATATCGACTTGAAATTTTGAACATATATTACCTGGCATGTCCTGTCTTAAATTTTGAAATTTCGAGATAGCCATCTGAAAGACCATATAATGTTCCACTGAAACCTATTTTTCTTTACATTTTATTCAAAAATCCAACTCTGCATGAGTGATTAAACACTCAAAGGTTTTGGGTAAAAAACGGCCGAACATGCCCCCCAAACAAAAACGGTCTTGGACCCGCCCCTGATGAACCTTTTTCGGAAAAAGTACATCATTCGACGCGCAATGAAATGATAGGAAAAGTCACAAATTGTGGCGATCCTAGGTTGCTTATTGAATTAATGGTGCACGAAAAACTTCCGGGGGGCCGAATCGCACCCCTCCCCCTGGCAGTAATAGGGTTAAGTCAGAAGGGACCTTTTCATTGACTATACGAGATTTACGAAGCATTTCATCCTGAATGCATTTCATCATTTCACCCCTCATCGATGTTTAGGCACCTCTTACCACCTCCGCTGACTTTCGAATGGACTGACGGGGCTCTCGTGTGATGGTGTGGTCCGACGTCGTCCCGTTCCGCTGCTTTGGTACTGCCAGAGGGCCTCCAGCCCTTGCAACATCCACTAGAAAGCCTCCAGATCTCAACTTGTGTCTGCAATGCCTTTCCATGCAACACCATACTCAGCCGCCATTAAGATGGAAGTTTGTTTGTGCCTGCCGGGGACTCGCAAGGGATGCGCGATAAGTGTCCTCTTATTCGCATTCCTCATGTTTGGGTGACTAGAAGCTGGATGAATCCCTTTCACCCTATCACCCGGTCATGTATGTAAGGTCATGCCTGGAGACAGTTTTATCCACTCAGGCAGATAGTAACTCAGTCATCTTAGGTCATGACGCGTCAGTGTGACAAAACTTCTTGCGCACCCTGAAGTTGCCTTTTACTGAATCATGCGATAAATAAATGCGACCTTCTCTACCCATCCTGCATTCTCTGAAATAGTTGCTTCTCCTGACCTCCTGAACTGTTCGATGCAGACGTTGGAGCGGCAGTGGAAGGCGTTGTTTTTGCAGCTGTAGCAGATTTTCTCGTCCTCTCCGTGCGGACAGTCCATGTGTCCATCGCAGACGTTGCAGTTGGGCAGGCACACCCGCGGCGGCTTCGACAAGGTGCAGTTGAACTCGATGTGCGCCCGGCACCTGCCCCTCTTCACGCCGCAGAACCACTCGTCAGAGCCGTCCGTGCACACCGGGTGGCAGTCACACCTGTCAACAACGGTCGGCCGTCACACCTGTCAACAACGGTCGGCCGTCACACCTATCTACAACGGTCAGCTGTTACACCTGACACCAACGTACAACCGTCACTGCTATCAACAAGGTACAGGGGCACATCTGTCAACAACATACAGATGACACATTTGTCATCAACGCATAGCTGTTACATCTGTCGACAACGTACAGCTACCACACCTGTCAACAAGGTATAGTCGTAACAGCTGTCAACAACGTACAGCCGTCCCAGCTGTCAACAACGTATAACCGTCACAGTTGTCAACGTACAGGCGTCATACCTGTCCACAATGTGCAACCGTAACATCTGTCAACAGCGTAGAGGTGTCACATCTGTCAACAACATATGGTCTTCACAGCTATCAAGAACGTACAGCTGCCACACCTGTCACCACAGGGGCAGGGAAACGGAGTCATTGTTTAACGCTTATTTTAGCCACCAAGGAAATATTTAGCGTGACCTAGAGATGCCATTAAGCATAGCATTCCTTTACCCACCGTAAATGTTTAATTACAGTTGCCATGAAACAATAATTTAAGTCTGCTCTGATTTATTATCTTACTATGAGTGGGGGATCAGCTTTTTAACTGCCTCATACATCCAATGCAAATGGCGCATCGCGTCACCATCATTCATCGCTTTACAGGCTACTGTTCGGATGCTATTATTGGCGTCAAGTCGGCGAACAGAGGAATATCCAGCAGAAGGCACGTTGTGCAAAAGACGCCACCCCCCCCCCTCCCCACCTACCACAAGATTAGCAGGATTGTAACATTTACATAACCCATAGCCCCATAGGTGTGTGTGGTGGGGGTACAAATAGGTTGGCTGCCTGCTTAGCTGCCCACAACTGCTGCCGGCTAACCATCCACTCAAAAGTTTATGTCGAAGCTGCTGCATCGATGTTTGTATATGGTGAAACTCTAAATTTAGCGTCCCGACTCCTGGATACTCTTCGATATTTTTGTTTGAATCACTTGTAGGTAATTTAAAGTAGAATCGAGCTAATGCCATCTTCCAATACTACTTTAACTTTTTGCTGTCCGGCTTCTTTGACGATGTTTCTGTCCATTTCAGCTCTCATGGAAGCTAGAACACCCAATTTCGATTGGTAGGAATAGCCTATCGGTATTTATCTTTTGTAAAAGTTTCTTGACCATTTTATTTCAATACATTTCAGGTCAATGTGCCAAAATGTCATATATTAGGACTTTGCTCCAGATATACCGCATTGCCTCGAGAACTATGATAGCTATATAGGAGGAAACAGAAAAGGTAGTAGAAGGTTCTTGAAACACGTTATCGCTAAGGTGCCGTCAGACTTGAGTCAGTTCAATAAGTTAAGTTCCAGAGGTCTTCAAAAGTTAAAATCTGCGTTTTTTTTCTTGCAAAATTCATGAAAATCATTTTACCTTGGAACTGTAGGGCAATAATTTACACCATCGTGTTTCTCGCGTTGATGTGTTTCGAGGCATATCAACGTTGGCCTGGTTTGGTCCATTTCAAAATTTGACCTGTTGTCGAAGTCAAGAATAAAGTCAAGTTGAATTAAGTAGGTCAAAGTGTTTATTTAGAGACGCCATTTAACAAAACAAACACATTACTACCGGTTTCATCTCTCTACTTTCATTCTGTCGAGAGTTATTGACAAAAAGTGTTCGTTACCTGGGATGACCTTGCATGACCTTTCAGGGGGTCAGTGACCAAATATCGCACCTGGGTTATCAAAAAGGACCTAAAGTGACATAATTGATGATCATGCAAGAATCGGAATGATCTGATGCGTATAGAAAGAATTTGATTTTACCATTCACTTATAGGTAAAGGGGAGGTAACGCACTTTTCCTGATCCCAGTTCACTGAATACCAAGATATCGACGTGAAATTTGACATGTTTATAAACTGGTATTACACTGCGGGAATGTTTCATGGGTGTTCGTTTCTTGTAATAAAACATTTACTAAATATTGAAATAAATAATAATATTTTCCTTATTTAATTTTAAATCAGTTTTGAAAATTTGAATAGCCATCTGAAAGGACAATCAATTCTCTACTCAGAACTATTGTATATTTTGATAAAAAGAAAAGAAAACTCTTCATGAGGTTTAAACCATGTGAGGGCCTCAAAAAGGTCCTGAATCCCAAACCATGTAGGAGTTTTGGTTTCAGGACCGTTTTTGGGGTACATATTGGGCGTTTTTGACCCAAACCTCTT
Source organism: Balanus nubilus (assembly GCA_031763405.1). NCBI lineage: Eukaryota > Metazoa > Arthropoda > Thecostraca > Balanomorpha > Balanidae > Balanus > Balanus nubilus. The sequence goes on from JARFNZ010132916.1 coordinate 3,722, forward strand.
ACATGGTTTAAACCGCCTCCGCCCAAAAAAGGTCCCGGATACACCTATGTACAACTTAGCAAAACAACAATAGATGTGCAGCGGAAAGCTAAGAGAAGTATACAAGTTTGGTGACTAAGTTTATTCTATTAACCCACGTCAGTGTAAAGGGGGTTGCCACCCCCTCGGTTTTTCGGGAATAATTCGCGTAAAGAGCGACCGATCGCAACAACATTCTGGGTACCTTATTGCTAATATATTGTACATCTAACCTAACAATTTCGAGGCCGTAACACTAATGACCTGTGACCTGTGACCTTTTTGTTAAGGTCATGTCAAGCACAAATGGCGTTCTGTGGCATATCCACGCTTATAACTCGCGCCTCCTGATGCTTGAGGTTCAGGAGTATACGAACAGGTGTTACCATGTGGCATCCATGGTTTCCAATGAGGTCACGATCCCCGAATAAAAATGAACCGAGTTCACTCATCTCTGATGACCTTTTTTGATTTCCAGAGTTTTTTAGGGTGTTTTTATTAGCTGATTTCGAACTTCACATTCATTTTACACAAATACGGGTCCGAATGAGGTCACAATATATTACAGGTCAAGAGATGTCACTGACCTCAAAAGACCTAAGCTGACCTTTGACCTTAGACTGTGAATAAAGGTCCACTGAGACTTGGAATGTATAAAAACGCATTCTTCTGAGGAAAAGAAACGTTCCGGGCTTTAGAGCGAGGCTCTAGCTTGATTAGAAGCCATTCAATGGGAAAAAAAGGAATTCGGAGATTTCAAGTCATAGACATGTCCTCAGAGAACACCAAATGGCCCAGGACTTAAAAATCGGGTTCCATTGGCTTCCTCTCGCCACAAGAAACAAGGTCTTAACAAGGTCTAATTTCTGGTCAAGGTCGGGTCAGAGGTAAAATCCATGTTTTTCGGTTTATTGGCTGCATAAACCAGACTACCAACAGCAGCGAGTCCAAAGTCAGTCAAAATGCTTCCAAGCATTAGGTAAATGCACTGCTGTAGTACGAGTATCATATCAAGTACAGGTCAAGGTCAAGGCCATGTCACAAACGGTCACTATGTGCAAAAGTTACACAAAAGCCGTGTGACACATGTTTTATGGGTTGTTTCAGACGTATAATTCGATGGTAACGGTCATTTTGCCATCTGGCCTCATTTTGAATGAAGGTCAGACCAAGGTCAGGTCAAATAAGGTCAAATTTTAAAATGCATAAATATCATTTGTAATAATGAACACGTTTATGAACAAATTATGCCTCAGCAATCCAGTGGTGTGAGTTGTTTTTACGTACGTGTTCTGGAAAGCCAAAAAACGCGGTTAAAAAAACGTCATCAGGTTGAACACTTATTGGAATGATTTCAAGATCAAAATTACAATATTGGTTCCAAATTTGACATAGCAATTTCCCAAATGTAGTTTTATCACAAATATTTCGGTTTTCGAACAACCTACAAGTTATGGATTTTTTTTACAATAACAAAAATTTGGGTTAAAAATCACAAATCAAAATCCGAGATTGCCATTTTGGAGAGAATGTTATTTCTTTTCTTTTAACAGTTTTTGTTTGTAATTTGCTTCAAAACTCGATGTTTTATGAGCGCTCAATAATTTGTCGATTTTGAACTGTAAATGGCGTAGCATGACGCCACTAAAACGTGAGTGTCTCTCATACTTCTTAACTGATTTTGTATCATTTTCTAGGAAGACATCAAATTAATGCCAAACAAGGTTGTACAACAAGTTTCGCGTCGATGTCTAGAGTCGTTTTGAAGTTACTACGAACATCCGGGAGGGGGAAATTTACCCTTTATGAGGGAGAGGGGCGGATTAACAAATGTGATGAGGTAAAACAAGCCTCCGGCAAGGGTCCGATGGATCATTCCCTCTTTTTATTTATATTTTCTAGAGCCAGTCTCCCTATTTTACCACTACCTATCCAGACCGTTTTTAAAAATACGCCATCAATCGTTTCCAATTTTCATTTGAATCCTTTTATTTAAAAACCGTGTTTTCAGGAACAGTACCTACCTCCGGACTCATGTAGGACTCATGTAAATAATGGAAAATGCACAGTTAGTAAGGACGATTTATAAGTGTAGAAACGAAACCAATCTTCAGATGAATATAGCAAACGATTGAGGGCGAACTTTCCTAAATGAACCGGTCTGGTAAAACAGGAGAAACGGACTCTATCACACATCAATTTTTAGTTTTTACCCTGTTCCTTCAAATCGGCGAAAATTAAGTAGAACGGCATACAAATCTAACAATGAAAGCCTAACTATAGAAGCCTAAAAGCCGGCGAGGTTCTCACCGAGTCAAAAGCAAACAAAACATGAGGTAAACTTAAACACTCCATTGTCATATTTTGTTTTAATCGCGCTGTACTTTGAATATTTTACGTCATTGCTATACCATCAACATTGCTGCCATACCCGATTGTGATCTGCTTGTGTTTATAGCCGTTTGTGGCCTGTTCAAGTTTGCAACTTGTACGTTTCGTTAACGTTTGCTCTACGTTTGCGCCAAGAATCGGATCCCGTTCTCACTTAACGAAAAGTAAACGAAACGTGGGGTAAAGGTAGACACTCCATTGCAATAGTTTGTCGCGCTGTACTAACAACAACAACAACGAACACTTATTTTAACTATGCGGTAACACCAGTGGGTAGTGGGGAAATGGCACAAAGGCTAACTTGGCCTATCACTGGGTGCCATCCACCGCAAGACATTATTACGTAAATACACCTGACCTTCGTGTGGTTGTGACCGCAGCGGTAGCTTTGCCTGCATGTGTGCCGGGCTCCCTTCATATTTCTTACGATACAAATAGTATAAATAACAAATGATACATAAATATGACAGTGGTGTATCTGTATACAGAATACATACGCTCTCGTCTGAGCTCGTGATATGTGCGGCCCGCCTGGCCAAGCCGGTACGGCGCCAGTCATCGGCAATACCGTCCCGGCTCCGGGGAGGTCTGGGGGTGACCGCCCCGGCCGGGGAGGGCTAGGGGATACCCCCCGGCGCTCCAGACGGGACGCCAGCTCCCGCCCGCACCGCCTCACTTTATACGCGGCAATCTCGCGGGGCGTTGCCCCTCGCCACCGGCCGGGCGTGCGAGACGTAGACTCTAGTCGAGACGGCGTCCCGCACGCCCGGCCACTAAGCATACTTTACGTTATTGCTATACTATCAAGATTGTTGTCATATCCGATTGTGCCGTGCTCGTGTTTAACGGCCGTTTTTAGCCTGTTCAACTTAACAACTTTTACAGTTTGTTACAGTTTGCACTGCGTTTGCGCCCAGTGAGAATCGGCCGCAATGGAGCAGTGTTGCTCAATATCAAGCTAAAGTCGTGTGAACTCTAACAGCCAGCCTAATGTAGGTGCATAGGCGTTGGTGTAGCGGAATAGACTCTCCGGTTCAGTGAGCGCTGCGGGCCACCGCACCGGTCAGCGGCACAAGCACCGGTGCAGATTGGCTGACGTTTCACCACGCCGGGGAATGCAGCCCGGAGCTGCGGCGGGTACCAGCAACACGGCGTCCATTGTGAGAAGCGGCCGCCACAGGAACGTTGGACCCTCCCAGGGGGGGGGGGGGGGGGGGGGGGGGCGCCACCTCTCCGAGCGTGGTCGAAAATCACGACAGTGGGTGTTTGTGGTTTTATCCTGTAAGTCAAAAGTGCAACTAGTGTACAGTAGTGTAATAGTGCAATGATGCAACTGCAGCTGCCGCCCTCTTCCATGCTCCTTGCTCTGGTGCTCTCGGAAGGTGTCGGCGATGCACCCTTCAGGTGCTGGCAATGCCCCCCCCCCCCCCCCATGCCCCCTGTCCTTGATACGTTAATTTTAATGGGAGGCTTGTGCATATGTTTATCATGCAACTGAAAGACCATTTCCTATCGAGCACGTGTTATAAATATTTACCAATAAACGAAGTGTTTCTGGATGAACCGGCAGTCCAATAAATAATTATTTCTTGAGTCAATGGGAAAAAAATTGTTGGATTGTCCCAGATCCAATAACAAAAGTGTTATTGGATCGTAGCCCTTGAAGTCAATAACCTTTTCATGAGCAAATCAGTTGCATGATAAAATATTTATTGGACTCGCGCCTGAAATATTTATTATTGAACTCACCTTCGGCTCGTCCAATAACACATCTTTTCAGGCGCTCGTCCATTAAATTATAATATTGGGATGTTAAGGTACGCTAAAGGTTAATACGTTATAAGCATCCACGTTCAGGGTATGGTTATACCGACGAGTTGGAGGATGATGTGTTTATGAATATGGTCATATAAATATTATTATACAATTATTACAGCTTATTATTATAAATATAATAATATAACTATGTAGGCACATATCTATATGATTATGACATTCTTCCAGTGTACCAGATGTGTATATCTACAAGCTCTTTGTGTGCATACAAAGTTATGTTATGCATACTGAATACAGTTTTGTTTTAGTAGGACAAAGATGTTGGATTTTGTTTGATGCATTTTGACGTTTATTAACCCTCGCGCCGCCGGGGGTTCGCGCCGAACACAAACTACCGGGGGTGATTGATCCCCCCCCCCCCCTCACAAAGATCTCGAAAACCACGCAACGTATCGACAAGCGGCAAACGGTGTTAGATAGATCGTGACAAGGATTATCGAAATTATTGAGATCATTTTCAGGTCAGATCAATATTGAGGTCACCACAGGTCACTGAAGGTCATTTTTGTCATATTACGAGTAGCTGGGACATCGCTTCAGCAATCCCCGATTATCACGGGAACTAAGCTAGCTCTATAAATAATCGGAAAAGACAATCGAAAGCCCTTGAAATTCCCTATCGCAACAAAAAGGCCCTTTTGACAGGTCGTGTTTTACCAATATCTTTTTAGCTATGCAAGATAACGCAATTATTTTGGTTCCATTGTATTCCTCTCGTCAGGACAAAGCGAATAATATAATTTGCTACAGAAAAGATCATGTTAAAAATTTGACCTAAGGTCAAGGTCACGTGGTGACCCAAACAGGTAAGTTGGGTCATGTTGCATGTGGGTCGATGCGTCTTGATGAGGCAAACACTTCGGTACCATGTTCACGTCTCTAACTTCATTATATCAAAAGTTATTAGCCCAAAAGTGTTATTGACCTCAGATGACCTCAGATGACCTCAGATGACCTTGTAAGTGGTCACTGATCAAATATTGCAGCTGCATCATTAATAATGGCATAAAATAGCATGATCCTGAACGAATTGGACTGATACGATGTGTATACGTTAAATGAGAAGCATTTGGAGCTGGGGTCACATCCTGAGATGGCCTGGGTTAAAAAATATTCACACAATGCGCGCAATTAATGTTTGAATAAATGTGCATCTTGTGGTGGCGCTTCGTGCCGCTGTTTTTCCGCTTTGGACGAAATACCCGAGGGGGGGGGGGGCGGCACCGCCCCCCCCCCCCCCCGGTAGTGCGAGGGTTAAGAAATGTAGATGTCTTTTTTATAAGCAAGTGTAGGTATTTTATAATGAAGTGTTATAGATATGATGTGCAAAAATCTACGTTTTTAGGGGATCTAAAGTAATAATTTGTGATGTTTTTGTTTTAAAAAACACATATTCTAGGCTGTCCTAATTAATTTTTCCCCGGCCAAGCCGACGAAGACCGCAGTAGCCAAGGTCAGAGATACCGCAGTAGCGGTCGAAAGTTATCCTCGATAGCAAATACTATAACTGGTGAAGAAGAAGAAGAAGGATCGCGAATTGAACCATATCTCCCAGTTCAATTACTCCATCCTTAAGGAAATAGTGCAACTAACACATTTTAACATAGATATGCATGTTGTATACATTCAGGGTCGTATATCAGGATCGTTCCAGCCGCAGTCTGCCCGGCCAGATGTACAAGAGTTTAACATTATCCTTATTAAAATCCTTATTAACATTATCCTTATTATCCTTACATCCTTATTATCCTACTTCAATGGTTGCCCCTTCCCCTCCCCCAATAACTTTTTGGTCTTTACACTTTAAATGTGTGTCGATATCATTGCCTGCTTATGCTTCTTACCCTTAAAAGGAATGTAAGGGCTTCGAAAATGTCAGCTAAACGTATATGTTAGTGTGGATATTATAGCTTGCTATTTATGATGTGTGCTATGAAAATTTTACCTAATTCTGTTTTAAAATGAAGTTAGAATCTGAACGTGAAAATTGTAACGACCTGTAAAATGTTATGGCTTGGCTAGCACTAATATGTGATGCCCTTAGCTAATCGCAATCCATAACTTTGAACTTTGAAAATAACTTTGAAAATAAGTCATCGAGGTTCGACGTGTTTTGAAGAAAAACTGCTCTAAAAAGTCTATCTGGGTAAATAAGTATTCGTAGAGCGCAAACGTAACCTTCAGAGTGTTTTCCGTTGCATACAGACATGACGTAGCAAAATTACTTAGATTTAATGTAAAATGTATTGTCCTGTGTCGAAATACATCGTGAACTCCAAAGAAGTGAAAAACTTGCATTCTCTTTGACTTTCAGAGTGTTTTCCGTTGAATACAGACAAGACGTAGCGAAATGACTTAAATCTAATATAGAATGTATTACCCTGGGTCGAAATACATCGTTAGCTCCAAAGAAGTTAAAAAACTTACATTCCCTTTAAGGTCTCCTTTCACGGCTCATGAAGCCAAATTCGGCCATTGTATCAACCCTCGCCGTGCCGGTGCTCAACCCTACCAACCTCGTGCCGGGGGGGGGGGCGTTTCGACGCCCCCTCTAACTCGGTTCCTAGGAAACGTAGAGCAAAACAAAACAAAATGTCCGAAAGCACGTCAAAAAGGATTTTGAAACTACTTCAGTCATGCTTCAATAATAATATAGGAAAATACAACTATCTTCACCCAATGTTCCGTTATATTAACTTTTTCGAGAGTGAAACAATGACATCGATTTTACCTACAATTCGATTACAATTTTGTCGTTTTTTTCGTTTTACAGCGCGGACAGTTCTTCAAATAATTCCTCTAACGCGCAAATGCTTGTGTATCATATTCGTTTCTGATCAATGAAGCAGCAACAGAAGCAAACCTGCAAAAATCCAGCTGAAGTATCTAATGTTCCACCAGCAGCGATGAATATAGGGGGATATACGAAACCATAAGGGGGATATACGAAACCATAAGGGGGATATACGAAACCATAGACTTTCCAATGCTTTTGTCACACACTCAGAAGAAGGAGGGCATGTGCCCAACTAGTCAGGCGCAACATGCATATTTTTTTCTTAAAAAACTCAGCGAAAAGTTGTAGAAGCGGCATTCATCACCGCTGGTGGAACATTAAATAATTCAGCTGG
>JARFNZ010132927.1:0-11096 GCA_031763405.1 Balanus nubilus
GTATACCAAAAACGGCGGCGCTACGCGCTGCCGTTTTTGAGCTACCTTTGAAAAACCGGAGGGGGGTGTTCAAACACACCCCAGAAGGGCGCGGGTTAAGATCAGTATTCGGCGGAGACCCTAGCCAATTGCGGGTTAAAGGAAATGTAAGGGTTTTGAAAATGTCTGCTATAATGTTATGGCACGGTGCGTTTTGAAGCTTGCTATTTATGGTGCATTTTCCCCAAAAATACTTAATTCTGTAATTTAATAAAGCTGGAATTAGGGAAAGAATGTTGTAATTACTTTAAAAACGCCACCGATTTATCCAGCACTAGTATTGTATTGCATCATCTCTAATGAAGGATTCATCAATGGCGGCGCTTGAGGCGCATATGGCAAAAAGAAGGACACAATAAGAAATGCTGTGATCTTCAGGAAATGTAAGTTGGGCCTAAAAATAAACAACAGCAGCAATAATTACCTTTCAACACGACGCCATAACGATTAACGGCGATGATTTTCTCCTACGCAGTAGTTGCAAAAGGATCTGAATATGGCAGCAATTACAAACCGGACGGGAAATATCTCTAGGTACTCAATAACTTGTAAGTATAGTGTAACTATTTCCCCTTTCAAGTGATGGCGCACACTCGTACCTAAATCGACTGTCTATGTAAATCTTAAATGCCACTTGAAAACACGTAAAACTCCGGGAACGTTAACAAAATAATGTTGAGTTGCAACGTGTTTGAAGTAATACTACTCTAAATGTTTCTATTCGAGCAAACAATTAAGTGTGGTGCGCAAACCTAACTTTACGTAGTATTTTCAGGTGGATGGAGACATAATTTACTATTGGAGTGGATGGAGGCCTAAATTTACTATTCAATTTGAGGCGTTTTGAGGCGCCCCATTCTTTGACCTTGAATTCGACCTTGGGGATGACCTCCAAGGTCAAAATAAGTACGATTTTATTATCAGCGTCCTTTACTTGACATAACAGCTTTTGAAGCGAAGGCCAAGTACGACTCAAACTTCACTTACATAGATAAAATGAGATTCTGCTGAACCTCTAACATTATGCCTAACACAATTAAAAACGTAACGAGAAGCTCCAAAAAACGTCTTCTCTCCTATCATTAACGAATTTAACCCTCTCGCGTAATGTCGAGGGGGAGGGGGGGGGGCTCAGGATATTGTCGTCTTCCAAGTCCCCCACCCGGGCACCTTTATTGTCATCAGGGAAACGACAGACCCGCGTCCCTCGCACCCGGACCGTCGTTCCATCGTTATTGGCGCGACCCGGGGCGCGCGGGCAAGATTGAACCCTCCCAGGATCGACACCGGCGATGATTTCGTTTGATTTCAATTCCGGAGGCGGATGGCGGGTTATCTACGGCGCAGGATTGGTGACTGCCGCGAGTGCCGGGAGGGAGGCTGATGGGTATCGTAAACCGGATGCTTGGAGGAGGGATGGAGAGGAAGAAGGCTCAGCGCCGCACCTCTGCCGCCTGATCTTTCTCGAGATCGAGTGGCGCTGCTGGGTGACCACGGTAGGTCGGCTTAAGGATGATACCTAGATGTGGCATGTGTGCCAAAGAAGGGTGCATTTGGTGTGATGTCCGAGTTATGTAAGCGTGCATATTCAAGCGCATTTGTTAGTAGGTATCCATTGTGGAATGCTTCGCACACGGTCGTCCCCTGCTTGCACTATTGGTTCTGTAGACGTAAAAACGCTGGCCAACGCGCCTCTTGCCCAGTCGGTAAGACGCCTCATTTGGGTTGATTTATGTCGCTGCACAGCACATTGATACAAAATTACACATATGTATCTCAGCGGTTGCCGTCTTCGCCATCGCGCAGTACACAGCCCGCCGAGCCAGGTCTCTCTCACACAGCATCCCTGCCCTCCCGTTCCCCAGCCGATGCTGCACAAACGACAGACTGATATGCCACACACCAACTCTTCGGACTGACGCGTAGTGCCAGTCCTCCGCGCGATAGACCCTGCCGCCACATTGTGCGAGAGCGTTGAAGGTCTACTGCAGACAAGGGTGGATCCAGGTAGCAAACTGGGTTATGGCCCCCAAAGCGCCCGAAATTGGCACAAAGTTGACACATTTCCGATATAAAAAATAAGGAACCTAAATCAAGGAAAGCTTGTTTTATGTCAGCTACCAATGCATAAAGGAGAGAAATCGGATGAGTTTTCAGAATTGTATGAATCTTTCAGATTTGTCATCATAAATAGTTTTTCTGGATCTGCCGTTGACCACAGACGAACATCGTCACTCTGTCATCGTACACTTCCGGCGTCATACATCGAAAAGCAACTCTGCCCCGTGGATAGTTCAGCCAGAACTTTAATGCCGAGGCTCAGTTCGGGACGCCGCGACGCCTAGACAATGTCGAAGTGTCAAAATGTCAGCCAGTTTAATCATGAGACTCTCGAGAAAGTTCCCTATTAAGCATTACAATGCACGGGATATGCTGCACTGCACGGCCAGCAACGGCGTTGTCACGTGTACAAAATGAACAGGGTCTTAGGAACAAATACAGATGCACATTGCACGTGTGTACCTAATGCAAAGTGATACGTTGTTGAGGAAGGCTGAAAATTACTGGGGACAATGTCCTCATTATTGTCCCAGCATCTCCAGTGTTGGCGACGTCCAGGACAGCAAGTAAGTGTTGAGAACGACAGGTAACGACAGCTTAACATAAACGCGTCAATGCGTCATGATATAGCAGATAGCTAGGTTGAATTTAACCTAAGAGAAAATAACACATTGCACAGAGGAACAATAAAAAACGTGATTTAAACGGGTTGCTCATGTATAAAGTTTTCCTACTTGATCACGCTGCACTGGAACTGTGGCTGTACGAATGTCTGAAACGCTCGGGTGAAACACTGGGTCACTGTCACAGACCGAACATTTGCATGCTGTATAGCCCTTTGATTACATCGGGCAACGAGAGCGTAACAACGGACATAACACAGCAAAACAGAAACAAAATCAAGTTACATCCAATTTTCCGATCAGTTCGTGTCGCCTTTGGATGTATTAATGTTGTAAAATTATATATGGGACTACAGTTAGAAATGCGACAGTCCAGCACACTCTTTACTGAGACAATCATGCGTTTCACTTTTCGTGCCATCTACTGGCGTCCTCCCCAAGTTGCAGTTATATGCGTTGTCGTTTGAAGCATTAGGGCTGTACCGTGCCGCCGCTCCGGAAGATTCGTTATCAGCATCGGAGGTGCATTGTAGTCGAGACTTGTTTATCGGTGGTTTCCGCTGTAAACCAACAATATGAGGTCATCACGAGCGATGCGAAATTGCACATGTGTTCAAGAAGCAAGTGAAAAACATTGGTCGCTGTTACATAAACTGAAAATGTTTCTCCCCGGGAACTTGATGTCAACGACAGGAAATTAAGTCGGGGTTGCACCACAGCGTTGAGCAGACACAAAACTTGTGGTGGAGGACACTTCATGAACGAAAACGTTAAAGACACCGACGCTCAATTTCTTCCCTGCTTTCCTGCATGAACCAATCGGTTTAGTTTGATTAGTTCCAGCTAACCTGGAGGGACTCGGAGCCAGTGGTGACCTTAGACGCCGCATCACTGCTGACGTCACTGTCCCCGTTCAGCCTTGGGGCGTCGATCAGCTCCGTCTCGGCGTACAGCGAGGAGCCGCTGTCACTCAGACTACTGTCGTTATCGGCGAACGACGCCGGACGCGCGCCGGTCGCCGCGAGCGTGGCGCCATCTTTGGAGCACGCTGTGAACGACTGTGTGCCGCGGCTGTCGACAGGGGACGCCAGCGAGTCGGACGAGTGGAGCGGCGGGTGGAAGTGGGAGGTTCTGACCGGCGTGCTGCGCGTCATCAGGCTCGGAGGGGCGATGTATTCGCAGCTAGAGCTGTCACAGCTCGTGTCTGAAAAGCAGACACTATGTTAAAGCGATTGGCAGAACTATCCACGGGGGGAGTTTCCTATACAGTTTGTGGGGCAGCCGCCTCACCAACTTTTAGTTTTGTCCCAACATCATTTTGCTTTGCCCCACCAATTTTTGTCAGATTTGAATTTGTTTTTGCTTTAAAATGGTCATTGTTCACAAAAGCAAAACATTACTATCAAACTTGAAGGCTCGCTGGCGTCAACATTGTCGGTTTTCGACTTGCTGTGCAAAACAATCAGCCAGCATGACATTCTGCCCCACCAACTTTTCCCGAAAAGCTCCACCCATGGAACTATCTATTAAATACAATAGTCATGAGCCAACCTTGTGAAAGGAGTATGAACTCACAGACAACAGTGCCCTGATTTTGTTTTCCTCATTCGCTTTCATAAAATGACAAGTTGTGATTGGCCATTGGGTAAATATCAAAAATAGAGCTGATGACATCCCAAGAATCTTGTGTCACCAAAATCAAGTGTGACGTTATAACATCGCAAGCCCCCATTGAACAGGCATCGTGCTTAGTTATGAAGTTATGACCAGGATAATGACAGATTGAGATTGTGTGAAGGGACAGTCGGCTACATGAGCGACATTGGCATGCAGTGGCGTAGCCAGTATTTCATCCAGGAGACGCCCAATTGAACTAGAGGGGACCTCGTAGCCAACTGGGGCCACCTTATTGAACAAGCACCCCCTCAAAATTGATAGAAACCAACTTCAGATCGACAGCTCCCTGAATGCTGAAAGAGTGCCCTTCACAGGTCAGTCGGGCCATCCAAATACTAGCAGATCCAGTCACCCTCTATAAGTCGGCCGGGTCCTCTAAATGCCGGTAGAGGCCTTCTGCATATTGGCAGGTCCCTCCAAATGGCGGTCGGGGCTCTCAGCATAGATCTATATTATCCTTTAAAGGTCACAACCAAAAGGCCCCGTCGGCCTCTCCAGGGGCATGGCCCCCTCCCCCTTGGCTACGCCTATGTTCGTATGTAATATACACGTTTGTATTTACCAATGCTGCAACGGTACACTAATTTCACAATTAAATCGTGCCATATGCATAAAGTCCACATACCGGGCGGTGGCCGAACGGGCCGGTAGTCACACTCGTAACAGCAGCACTCCTGGAAGGCGCCTGCTCGGAACTGTGGCGAATGTGGCGTGTGCGTGCGGCCGTCGTGACGCAGTCGGACCGAGGGTCGACTGATGTGGGACGGTGCCGACCGAGCGCCGGTGGCGTCCGAGGACAGTGACCGGCTGGACTGCCAAGAGAGTAGACAAACTTCTTGAGTCATGCAGGAACCGAAGCGGAGTCTCAGGTGCCTGGAATTGGGTTGAAAATGACATCCCATAGATAACATCTTTGCAATATTTTGCAAAATTTGTTTTCTAAAGATAAATTTCAGTATGAATATTATATTCAAACTCACTAATACAGCGATATCATTTTAGCATCTGATACTGTATGAACAGTTCTGTCAATAGTACTCAGATAAATTGGCTTTCTTAGCTTTCGTTTTCTTCTTTAAATGACTATTTTCGTGCTGAATTTGCTTTTATTTTGTTGCGTACCTATCTATTAGCTAAACTATTATTAATTCGAGGCATATACATGTTGATCTTGCAAGGTTAAGTTAAAAATTTGACCTGAGGTCAAGGTCACGTGGTGAGTGCTCCATTTAGGTTATGTTGCAAATGTGTCGATGCGTTTTCACTCTAGTGCATTTTTACGACAAACACTTTGGTATCGTTTTCATGTATTCATATTTGCCCTATACAAATTTATTGCCGACAATTTTGTGACATCGAATGACCTCGGAGGGCCTTGAAGAGGTCGCTGTTCAAAAATTGTTCCTTGATTATCAAGAATAAACTGAGGTTACATGATCCTAAAAGAAAAAGACTGGCATGATGTGTTTCCTTCGAATAGGAAGGACCTAAATCTTTGCCATTTACTTTTAATGGGAAGTCACGACATTGACCAGTCCTCAGGCCACCGATATGAACAAATCCGAGATAAACAAATTGTAGGTATCTGTGCTCTTATGAAATCCTAAAAGTTTGAAACCGATCGGCCAAAAAATGTGGTCACGGTACAACTGTGAACTTGCAAAATGGTCATTTGTACATGTCCGTACTTTGACCTGAACTGGTGGCTTATCCTGACGCGACCCAAAGTCAAGATCTTTACACAATGGCATTATTTAGTTCTAAGAAGGTACTGAAAAATGGCGGCAGACCGAAAACCGGAGGGGCAGATTTCGCTCCCCTTCAGAGCGCGTGCTAGAGACATCAGACATTACTGTCTTTTCAAAATTGTATATGCTATAGCAGTTTCTCCTATCCTAACAGTCCAGCCCATTTTGGGAAGTTCGCTCAAAATCGTTTGCAATCTTGATTTGAAGATTGCTTTTTCCTGAAAACCGCACGAAGTTAGGAAAATAACCGCTTGGAGTTAAGTGCGCAAATACGGAAATGCATAGTGCGCGACAATTTCGAGATGCAGATACGAAAAAAAATAAATGAGTATTGCAACCAATTGAGGGCGAACTTTCACAAACTATGATTGAGACTGGACTGCTATGATAGGAGAAACAGGCTGTAGCACATATAAAATATTAACTTTTAGGTGGGGCTGTCCTTTTAAATGGCGACAGTAAGCAATGAAAGACTTACTTTCGGACAGACTGTAAGACTGTATGTTGACAATTAGAATATTGCTCTTAACTGAAGTTCATGGTTCTGTGTAGGTTAACATTTTACGTGTGCACTGTGCAGCATATCTATAGGTACGTATATTGGATAACTGCACGGCTGTACAGCTCTGCAGCTTCATATACCAATGCAAACATTAGCATGATCTTGTTCTTTTTTTAGACTGCGAGATGATCATATCATGATACCATCAAGTATCTTCCTCTCTGTAAAAGTTTTTATATCTACATCCCTGATTTCCACCTCTCCTTTCTGCCGTCACTCACCCGCGGCCGGAGAGTCCGCACTCTCCTCGTTAACCTCTCCAGCTCTGACTCCGTCTCCGACTCCAGACCGGAGGTCATGACCTGGCCCGGGGCCGTGACCTCCACTGGGCCCGTGCCGCGGGAGGGGACCCGCTGCACACTCTGTCTCCGACCCGCCCGCGGACTCCGACTGGCCGGGCCGGGAAGCTCGTTCACGTAAATATGACACTCGTTCTGCAGCTCCTTCTGCACCGCCTCGTGCCTGCCGCCCCGAGGATCGACCGACATCTCGCCGCAAGGTTTGGTGTGCGGCATGTTCTTCAGCTCGTCCCGCCGTAGGTCGCCGCGCGGCTCGTGGGGTCTCAGGGTGGTGCCGAGGTTCTTCAGGAAGAGCTCGTCCCGCAACCACAGAGTGTTCTGTGTCAGTACGTCCGGCTTCGGCTCGTGGGCGATCACTGGCAGCTTCACATCGGCGTACAGGGCTGTCGGCACAGAGCCATAGAGTGAATATTCCGCCATGTGGTTGCGTGGTATACAGAAGGAATTGGGAAGAGTGGGACAAAGAGCCCACCCTTAAAGTATAGGTCATGTCTCTTTTTTATTGGCGTAGCTGTACATGGAGCTGTATAGCTGTAGCTGTTCATAGGTATTTAATAATATGGAGGGGTAACACGTTAAGTTTTCTTTCTACAAGCAATGCATCGAGACCTTATAGCCCGCCTGCTGGCTACGCCTGCTTGCGTAGCAAAATTCTCAAAATTCTGAAGCCGATTGCAAAACGGCCGTTTTGTCCATGTGCGTGGGGCGAAAAGCCCAGAAGTCGAAAGCTACGTCGATAATCTTAAACGATGTATGTGATTCATACAAAACAATAATGCCCAAAACGGCTGACCATCATTTTCTCTTTCGTTAGCCCCGAAACACCAGGGGACCTGGTCTAAACTCTAAATGTCATCCTCTAGAACAGTGCGGGTTAAAGAGGCCCTTAGCAGTTACCAGGATAAGTGAAGTGTAGGTTCATGACTAAGTGGTTTCGTAAAATTCAAGGTAAAGAAAGTGAACATTTCCGTAACTCATTTGCAATCGCATAATACTTGATATCACTGTTGCCTGCTTTATGGTGCAAACGCCCGTAGTGAACACTGGACATTTTGCCCCACTTGAAAATGGAGGTTTTACCTCACATTGTTCGCTAAGAGCTATTTGCATTTCCTCACATGGACCCACTTTCGATTAAGAAATTATGTTATTGATCAATCCTCACTATGATCTCTTCATCATATCAATGCCTCAGAGTCCTCTTCACATTAAATAGTGTAGGGATTTGTAAAAATGAGAAGTCCTACCGAAATGTGGAAAAATATTGCAAAATTATTCCCCTCGCCGACACAAATACCTTCTTTCAGCTGTCGACCCAGAAAATGAATAGTAAAAGATGTCTTGCGTAGCCTTCAAAACAGCTATTTAGAACTTTGAAAACAATATTAGGATTTCTGGAACTATAGGAATGAGCGACGAGCGTCTTATCCCATGGACGTTTTGACCCACTATACCCTACAGCCTTATGTTATGAAAATGATTTTCCACATTAGATGTAAGCACTCAGCTCTTGTCAATGAGTAGATTATATGACGTCACATGGAGTACCTTATGACGTTGCCCCTGCCCCCTACGTTACCTACTAGTGATGCAAACATTTCTAAAAAAAAAACAAGGCCCTGTACCGCTACCACCACCGCACAGGATTTGGCGGGACCGACATCAAGCCCGTCAGCATTTCCAGCGTTCATTCTGGCGCTTAAGCCATAAAATAGAAATGATACAGTATGGATATAATTTGTGTACACATCATTGTGTTCTGGTGCTTTATTGCCATAGAAACTGTTTTCATTCCCATTTTCTATCATTTGCAGCATAAATGTTTTCTAATCTATTTATTGATATCGACTTATTTTCATTATTCATCACTTAATGTGAAAAATGATAATTTGACTCGAGCCCAGCATGAGTCCGGTAGGCCTGTGTACAGGCCCAGCAGTAAACCCAGCGGGCCTGAATTTGGACCGATCCCGTGGGCCTGAAATTTGCATCACCAATGCCTACCCATCATTTCTCTTCAAGTTACCTTTGCGACGTCACTCGTCAGTACGCGGTCTGTTAATCCTGTCATTTCTCCTTTGCTGCTTCCGCTCAGCTAAAAAAATTGATATTTTCCCAGCGTGGCAGAAAAACTATTCGACCCCAATTCCAGCCACCATTCATTCCCATCATTTTCAGCACGATGAATCACATACCGAACGCACGCTGACGGGATAAGAAATTTGGTGATAGCGGCTGGCCTTTACTCATATCGAACCATTCGCACCATTCCTGATAGGGCTGAGGTGTAAATGAGAATTTCAAGGGATTCTACGCTCGATTTGATGACATCGTTTCGTAAAAGACCTTCTCACTTGTAGAGCCTATCGTCGATAAAGGCTTGATTTGATCGAACGTAGCTGATGGAGACCATTAGACGACATATTTGAAAGTCGGCACACGCGCCCACATCCTCGATAGATGAAGCGCTACCGGTGCGTCTCAGTTCTACTTTCCTATAGGAAATCCGGCTATGAATATTTGATTTCGACTGCTGTTTTATATTATTAACACGGGCAGTGGAGGGGGTGGGGGGGCAAAAGTCGTCCCCCCCTCCGGTTTGTCGAGCATAGCTAAAAAACGACGGCGCGCAGCGCCGCCGTTTTTTGCATACCTCCTAACATTGGATTTGACACATTGTGTTAAAGTTTCGGCTTTAGGTCACCTCAGGTCAGGTCACCAGGTCAGGTAAAAGTTCAAACATGCAAAATGACCACTTTGTAAGTTTGGAGCTGTGCCATGGCCAGAGTTTGTGACAGATCCGTTTCAAACTTTCAGGATTATGTGAGAGCTCTAGTGTCTACAACTTTTATATCTCGGATTTTTAATATCGGTGACCTGAGGTCAGGTCAACTTCGTGACCTCCCCAAACAATGGGAGAAAATTCAAATACTTCTTATTGAATAGAAACCGATCGGATCAGGCCAATTATTTCCGGATAATATCTTCTTAGCCCATTCTTGATGTATTAGTCGCAACTTCTGACCGACGACCCCCTGTTAGGTCAACCGAGGTCATCCGAGGTCACGAACACTTTTTTGCCAATAACTTTTGATAGAGAAAAGATAGAAACGTGAGACAGGCGCCAATGTGTTCCTTTCATCGAGGCACATCGACAGATATGCAACTTGAACTATTAAGGTCACTTTGACCTTGACCTTGGCCATGACCGAGGTCAAATTTTGAGATTGACCGAAACATATCAAAATTAACATGCTCCGAACCACCATGGCGAGAGAAAAACGATGGTGTCAAAATATCTATCCTACCTTTGTTAGATAAAAAGTTATCGAATACAATTTTGCAGAAAAAAACAGGTTTTTCAAGTTTGATGACCTCCGGAGCCTAAACTATTGACCTGAGGTCAAATCTGAATAAGAACTAATGAAAGAGCGTTTCAATGGCTTTCGAATGCTGTTGGCGGATTCTACCTAGCTATAATGGTTGTTGAGATAATGCGATTTGTCTGAAAAATGTCCTAAAATGGGAAATTTGACCTCATTTGACCTCATTTGATCTCGAAGATATTGACCTAGGGTCATGCAATTTGCACATGATAGAGTTCTCCCACGCCCCCACCTACCCCCTAAATTTCGTTATTCTAGAGTTCATAGGAGCTGAGATCTTAGGCTTAGGGGGGGGGGCGAGATCCGCGCCCCCCCCCCCTCTCCAGTGCGCGTAATTCTCAGACCCCCTCCACGGCGCGTGTTAAGAGAAGTGAATACACCGTTTGGCGAAAATTGGAGGATATGGCTTTTTCGTTATTCAAGTAGGTACGTTTGCCATAAAGGCGTCATATTCAATTCTACGAAATAACTTGAACGCAATTTTGGTCTTGTTGAATGGAATCCAGTCCATGCTCGCAAGCGTGACTTCCAGTAGTGTGTATTATACGTACTGGCGGCTATGTCGAGCCGCTCCTGTTTAGCCCTCAGTCGGCGGCAGTAGAGGGTCAGCAGGGCAGCTCCCAACGCCGCCAGGCACAGGGCGCCGAGCGCGGCCACCAGTGCTGCAGGGGGCGCCGACCCACCGCCGGGCGCCCCGCCCA
>JARFNZ010132938.1:0-11096 GCA_031763405.1 Balanus nubilus
TGACAGCTGACATCATGACAGATGACAGCTGACATCATGACAGATGACAGCTGACATCATGACAGATGACAGCTGACATCATGACAGATGACAGCTGACTGCATGTCGATGGAGATGCCGCGGAAAACCAGGCAGCAGGTGGCGAGAAATTCATGAGGAAAGAACCTCAGACTCATCGTGATGCTCCCATTACTCTGCAGCTGGTGTGTCTGCTGTTTATAGAGGCTGAGTGTCTGACCCAGTTTTCACTGGGGATAAGCGTAAAGCAAACTCTTCATCACGCACGTTCTGTGAAATTGAGCAGGCCGCAAACACAAGCAGATCATAAACGGATATCGTAACAACTAGAGATGCAATATTTCATCACCGCTTTACCGACATGTTGGTAGTTTTTAGTACCGCTGGTAATCATACAATGTACGGCCTGATCAATCCGGCACGCTGTTGGTGCGATGGATTTTTGGTGTGGATTGTCGGTGGATTGCTGTTGGTGCGGTGGATTCAGATCTACAATGCGAGTTTAAATTTGCCGTCAAAAATGTCGGTACTATGTCTACAGCTGCGGTAGAGGTCGGCATGAATTGTTATTCAAGCGGCGCCGGTGCGGTGCCGGTAAATGCTTTTTGAGAGAAGCTGCATCTCTAGCAACAACTAAAAATAGTGCTTAATTAAGTTTTTGGATGCGACGCGGCCGAGGCAAACTGAGGCAGCCGAGCGAGTTATCTTGCGTTACGCTTTACTAGTTTAGGCTCAGTGGAAACTGGGCCATGGCGGGAAAGGGGGAACGTGAATGATTGCTGGCAAGTGACTAGTCATTAGGTGATTTGCTGCTTTTGACTAGTTGTTAGAGGATGCTGGTGAGTGACTCGTGGCTCAAACACGATCGCATATGATGAGAATATTGGGTAGTTTGGTCTTTATTTCATACAAAATATTGAATTATGTATTGATGTTACATATTTTACCATACAAATTTAGCATATGTATTTAATTGATTGAGTCGATGAGTTATTAGTGATTGTTTTAAGGTGGCTGCTGGTTGAACAAGCGTTCAATGAAACAGAAAAGTCTCTCATTGTCTTTGTATAATGTAGAAGTTTGGTAGATATTAATTTGTATAATGTTGACATACCTAATTGTTTAGAGTCGATGCTAAATATAGTTTCCTTTGATGTCTGTGCAAACAGCTGGTTAATTCCAATCCAAGACAGGTGGCTTTACAACTAATATGAAATAGAGACAGCCTTTTGAACATGCAAAGAAATGAGCAATTGGTATGTCGGGACTAAATATCCGATTGGTCCTTCATTGAGACAAGTGGGCCTTGGACGGGTGCAGCTCGGTTGCACTGGGTGCAGACTAAAGGTCCACTGGGTGCAGACTATAGATCCACTGGGTGTAGACTATAGGTCCACTGACCTATGTCTATAGTAAGGCCGGTTACCGTGACCGTGGCGCCTCCCGGGAGGAGTTTGGAGCAAGTTGGAAGAGCCCACAACAGCCGTGTCGGGTCTCCATGGGAAAGATAGGAGGAGTTTGGAGCATGAACCTTTTCCTCCAACCTTCTCAGTTTGTTACCACCTCGACTTCGTTAGCAACCTGAGGTTTGGAGATGTCGAATGGGGTTGCAGTGTCTCGGAGTAGACTGGAGTTCTTTTGGGAAGGTCGGATGAGCCAAGTGAACTTAAGGTTTAGGGGCGTTAAAGCCTGTTGGGAGTGTCATGGGAACAGACCTATAATTAATCCAGATTCCTTTCATGAGCATGCGACTGATAAATTTACCAATTAAACACTCTTCCATCGTTTAGCAATCCCAGCACAATAACAGAGAAAGGCTCAACACTCTTGGATCCTTCCCTTTTTTGCTCCTTAATGCCCATGAATCGTATAGAATGCAGGCGCTGGTGTCATTTTTATTGTTTAAGAGCGCGACAGATGCTTTTAATGATCAGAATCACGATAATGGTGCCATTAAACGCGCATACAACCACACAGACAAGCACACAGCAGATGGGCACATCGCTTCAGGCAGCCTCTACTTACAGCAAAAACGATAAAGAGAAACTAATCAGCTTAGTAACAGAAGGCTCGATAAAAGACGCGCTGCGTCTAATTTTTCACGCTCCGTCTCGTTCTCAACGCTCGACGCTCTCTCTGATTTTCTACACGCTGTCGTTTACGACATGTGTAGGGTAAGTTAGGGAAATGCTGAAGCATGGGAAAAACCAATATTGTCAATTACGCTTAAACGCGTTGAAGACGCCGACATATAATGACAGCCCCTGAAACCTGATCTGGTGATTGTGTATAGCTGCAGAAATCGCACCAATGCTACTAAAATAGTGCGGTTAACGCTAGCGCATTAGCTATATATTGGTATCACCATCACTAACCATGGGTATCACATTCTGCATAACATTTTAAATAGTGTTGTTGATGGTGGCCAGGAAATTTGGAAATATTGTCTGTCCCTATTGACCTGGCAGTGATAAGTATCAGCAGCCACGTTCCCTTAACAGACAAATAATCAAATAAAATATTCATCCAAAATGCGACAATTTTGAAAACTTTGACACATAATTGTAAAAAGAGAACTTCTCGGCCAAAGTCATCACAAATTTGTCAACTTCTTCCACATCCATTGGGCCTCATTTGAGGGTGTTGTCACTTGGCAGTGCCGGATTCTGGATGATGAAGGCGGTCTTTAAACCGAATTTTCGACTTTAGCGGCCTCTGCCATAGGAATCATTGAATGCAGCATGTCGGCTTTCCCGTCTCTGCTTTCGGGGATGTTCTCTGAAGGTGCTGATAGTCAGGTACATGAAGGATCACCACGACACCATCGCACGAGGATAATGCATAACGGGTGCGCGATGAAACAATAAACTTACGGGTATTGCAAGATACCTTGAAAGATAAATATCGTACAACTTCTCACTCTGAACTAATTTATATTTGCAAGCTTCAAAGCTTTAAACTTATGTTTCAATTTAAATATGCCCATCTAATTTTTCAGTACGGCAATCAAGGCTCTGTTCGTCTGTTTCTATAGTCCACTTTTCAAAAGACACCTGGTCCAATGTTGTACCTATTTCAGGATTGTTGAGTGCGGGTAATGCAAATGACCTTGTTAAAAGATCGACTGTGAAGCTAAATTTCATTCATCAGAATTTTAGACAATTTAAATATCTTGCGGAGGGCACGTTGGACCGTGTTTTTTTAATATACGGACTGTATTGGCGCTTATGAGCTGCTTTGTCAAAATGTTATTGGCTGATACTAACGGTACGCTGGCAATTTTATATAAATGCATAAATACGATCAATATGTATAGTTGGAAGTCGCAAGGAGGAAATAATATTATTTTGGTCTGCCAGAACAATCCTGGAGGATTTATAATATCTCAGAACCTAAATATATTCTGGATAAATCCAGGTACCTGTACTTTATTTGAGAGAAATCTATTGTTAAATCCGTTGTCAACGCTCCGTACGGTTGGTGTCATTAAACACACTCCCTTTTAGTTGAATCAATTTTAAATGGACATGACAGCCGATTAGTAATGAATGTAGAATCTTTATGAAGAAAAAATGCTGAATAGGGCGGTTTCTATTCAGACAAGATCAAAGAGTCCCAAAGAGTCCCAAAGAGTCCCAAAGGACCCCTTTTCACCATTTGTACCATTCTACATTAAAGTTTGCATAGAACGCCCGCGAACTTCATTGGACCTACGAGTATATTACAACTAAAGTGAAAAAGTAGCCTAAAAGTAAGGCGTCCGCCCCATTCCCTCACACAGTTCACGACACCTATTCGTTTTGCATGTCATTTTCTGCATCAGCTTCGACTGTGAAGGTTTTGCAATACGGGCACCATACAACCATCTCTGTCTTCTGGCCACAAAACGTCAACCCACCCCCGGTGACACCCGCCCCACTTCCCCCCCCCCCCCCCCCCCACCACCCTTCGGTCAGTGCCCGATCCAGTTTTCCCGCGGCGGAGGCGCTCAATGCCCAACGCCCAAACGGTGGCGACAGCAGCTGACATATGGCGGTTTTCTCCATCACTGTACAACAGCTGTTTTCGTCGTCTGGAGTCTAGCCACCTGGCGGCAGCTGAGTGAAACTCGGCGACGGAATTAATGGGAACCGGTGTCCGGTGTTCGATGTCAAGTGGACACCCTTTCTTTTGTTGGTGCGTTACATGGTGGTAATTTCCTGCTCCATTGAGCATTCAGTCCCATCAACCTAAAGCCGGACAGTTGGCGGGTGCTAACAAAAGAAGACATGTGAAACGAGGAAGTGAATCACTGACCTCGTACGGCTGTTTGATATTGTCATATTGCAGTGGGTAGGTAGACATCGAAGCAAAAATAAGGATAAAGCAAACAGAAATAAAATGGAAATTGAATGACCCAGTCTCCAGATGAAAAACAGCGTTAACAAATATCGCACCATTATTCAATCACTGGTAATATTTTTCCCCACACCGATATCAGTATTTGCCATTGAAGCACGTGTTGAGGCAATTTTTTATCGACCGTCAGATAACGGGAAATTTAATCAACATATGGTGATTATCAATTTAATAAACCACGGCTGAGAATGTCCCTGTGCTTTGTGATATAGCTTGAAGGCGCGGGATAAAATTAGTACACCACTCGTGAGTATAAAGGTGCGCTAATCGACTCGGCTTCGCCTCGTCGATTAACTGCATATTTATACTCGCTCGTGGTGTGATACATATTATCTATTCAACTCAGTAGACGCGCCATTTAACATGGCAAAATAACAAAGCGTATTGCCGAAAGGAAGGTAACTGGTAGTTTGTATACGCCCTCAAGGCGCTTTTACGGCACCTTTTTTGACACATTTGGTAGCTTGGTCAGGACCGGGCATTAGTCTTGAAGAAATTTGACTGAAATATACCTAGTTTTTATCTTTTCTCCCTTCACGATTTAAAATTGAGTTGCCTTCATCACAATCACATGGAAACAAACTATACATGACATAAAAAGGGCATTACAAGTAATTAATCATCCCCACTTGTGAAACTACATTTCTGAACAGCAGGGTAACTGGAGCCTTGAACGCCGCAGTCCACAGTCACACCGCTGCCGTCCACTCGCGGTGTTTTCTAGTGACTGTATTTCACCATACAAAAATAGCACGGAGATAATGGATGAACAGATCATGGAGGTGTAAAAAATTGATGTGTCACGTGAAAAAGACTACCGCCTGATTTTCTTAGTAATCTCGCACCTTATATCCAAGACCATTATCATGCTTAACACTTCAATAAGCGCGATACGTGAAACTTTAAAATTGAGTGGAATATGTAATCGCACTAGGCCCCCGGTGGTGTGACATCACAGGCTACCCTGGGTCCGACTCGAACTGGACGATTTTCGAGGGACGCGAGGAGCACGACATACGTGCGATATCTTCCCAGTAAAGCTGCCACTTTTATACCCGCTTACCCGCAAGGCGCGGGTAACAACTACCCGCCGGGTAGTTAGCGGGTAGCATAAGCAATCCTTTGGCTTACGCGGGTAGTTCGTGGGTAGCAGAATTGTTATCAAATTTGATAAAGACAGACAATACTTTGTTAGGTGAATAGATCTGATAGGTGATACCTTTTGAGGCACAGCTTTGCTGGATGCATTTGTTCTGATGATTTACCTGCGAATGTGGTATTTGTTGAACCCCATCCATGATGATATGACATTTGCTTTGTGGGTTTTCGTGGGTACCTGCCAGCTCGTATGGACATGTGGGTAGTTGCGGGTAGTTGAAGAGGGTTTGCGGGGCGGATCGGGTAATCGCAGGCCAAAAAAGTGGCAGCTCTACTTCCCAGCATTGTCTCTGATGGGCAGTATTTTCCAAAAAAGTAGCTTGATTGTATGACACGTGAGAACATTAGTTCATGTCCTTCATCCACCACCGCCTGTCGGTGTTGTGCCGATGACGTCACTGGTGTCGGTGTTGACGTGACTGGTGTCTTTGAGTATTGATTGTCGATATAGGCTCTAGAAAGACGTTTGCTTATTATAGCCTGTGACATCACAATAATTGGACGGGACTCTTCGACTCTTCGAGGTTACTATTTTTAGGATATTAAGGAAGCAGTATATTGTGACTAAAGCGAAGCTCATTCAAAAAACTAACTAGACCGATGTTTATTGTGTTTTGAAAACCTTTCGGCCACGTACGACTCTGCCATTCTGCTGTGAAAAGGGATTAACTTAAACTGGTAAATGACAATCACCCCAAATTTCATCCACTAGCTCTTACACTGAAATATGCGGCAAGTCAATCGGGTCGTATGCGTATAAAAAAATGTTGGTTACGCACTTCCTGCCCTGCACTGTGAACACATTCTATCTACAGGCTACAAGTTGTGATTGATACGGGAAAAATTATGTGGATGGAATTTCGCTTTCGGCGAGCATTTGACACGTGCGGCAGAAGTAGCACGTGATGTTGGATTCCATCATTTCATTTAGATGACTGTTTTTAATAGTGCATTATTTATCTATCTAATATTCAACGTAAAGAAGCTGTGCAAAGCGAACGTTTTCGAGCACTTCAGGAGTTTTCGTTTGTTGGTTGGTGATTTTATGGCGCGCCGACTCCCCCACAGAACTCCTCATTAATGCCCTACGCCAGCCTGGTTTACGTCGATACTACCAACGTAACTTATCTTAACTAATCTTATCGTAACTAATCTCAAACTGAGTTTAAGATTCCAACCACTTTTTTACTTATTCAAACACGAATAAGATAATACTGAAACTCATAAAGCAAACAGTTGTTGCGGTAAATTTGAATTAAAATTAATTAAAAGAATATGATGAGAGATCCGTTTTGATTGGTAAAAAATACCTTTGCAGTTAGATGTAACTAAATGTATGATACAATAAAGTATGATGCCATGCATAGTTACGTCACACAAGCCATTCCGATTGATATACCTACATGCAGTATGTATGTAAGCAATTATAGGAAAATTAATGTTTCATTAAATGTAAAACGTATCCACATTGTGATAGAAAATCGGTAAGTTAGTCCAGCGAGCCGGAAAACACTCTGAACCAGCCGGAACCCTGAACTCTTACAGCCCTTTGAGACCCCCTCTGGACTTACCCAGCTTCTGGAGACCATTCTGGTCATCCCTGTTCTCCTGTCACCTCCTTCCACTGCCTCCTATTGATGCGCACACTCCTGCAACCAACTGCAGGCTTCTGTTCCAATCTCCCGCTCCAAGCTCCCGCTCCAAGCTCCTGCTCCAAGCTCCTGCTCCGAGCTTGTGTTTCAGCTCCTGTGCCAGCTCTCCCTCCAAGCTCAGCTGCTGCGGCGGCTGCGTTACCAGCCTCCTCCCGTTCTACCACCAAAGAGCTCCTCCTCCTTCCACCGTTGGATCGCGACTGACACACCACTGCCGCGACGGCTCTCTTCATAGACGGCGGCGACGACGGCGATGACGACGGCGACGAATGAGACACCTGGAACGGAGCGCCGGTGAAATTGGCGCACCTGGCGCACTTGGCGCGTCTCAGACGCCAGCTGACGCGGCGAACACGAGTCTGGAGGCGGAGATGACAGATGAGATTGGAGATGACAGATGAGACTGGAGATGACAGAGATGAGGAAGGGAGATGGCAGGAATGAGGAGGTGCAGGGATGAGGGAGATGACAGGGATGGGGGAGGGAGATGGCAGGAATGAGGGAGGGAGATGACATAGATGATGAAGGGAGGTGACATAGATGATGGGGGGAGGTGACATAGATGATGGAAGGAGGTGATATAGATGATGGGGGGAGGTGACATAAATGATGAAGGGAGGTGATATATATATTAGACGGGTAACAGATATGCGATAGGGAGATGGCGAGAACGAGCTGGGAGATGACAGGGATGATGGAGGGACAGAGATGAGGAAGGATAGAGATGAGGAAGGATAGAGATGAGGAAGGATAGAGATGAGGAAGGACAGAGATGAGGAAGGATAGAGATGAGGAAGGATTATAACAGGAGTGAGACGGGAGATGACAGGGATCATGAAGGGAGAAGGAGGATCTGACCTTGATCTTGACACGTACTCAGTGTGATGCTTATACTCATGACGTACATAACTTCATCATACACGTGATAACACTTTGGCTGAGTTTTGTTCGGGTCTGTTGATAGTGCGTGTCCTTACAGCCCATATTGTACATATGTGTAGTTATCTATGTGTTTTAACACACATACCTGTTTCGCTTGATATCATACTCTTCAAAAGTTTGAATTGAGGAGCATTTAAAAAATCGTCTTTCGTAAAAAATTAACAAATCTACGATAACCATTTTGTAGGATTCGTCATTCTCCATCATCTGCCATCTCCATCTCCGTCATTCTCCATCATCTATTTGCATATTCTGTAACCGGCGCCGTGTTGAGGGTAAGGGGGCTTTTAGACGCCCCTAAGGTTTTCAACGATTACGGTAGAACGGCGCGGCGCAGCGGCAACGCTATGCACCTGTGTTTGGGTATCAATGACGCACAGTATGTGATTTTTTTTACCCCAGGTCATCTAAGGTCTGGTCGCCAGGTCAGACCACGTGACCCAGCCTCGGAAAGAGTTTGTGGTCGTGTCACAGTCAGTGTTTTTTTTTTTGCTGATCAGCATAAAACTTTCCGGTTTACAAAAGGATACAACTACCCAACATTTGTATATCTCGCATTTCAGATATCGGTCATCTGAGGGCAGGTTAATTTTGTGACCTCCTCATTAGTGATGCAAAAAAGCAGGGCTCGGTACCGCCAGCGCTAACGCACAAAATTTGGTGGGCCCGGCATCCAGCCCTGCCAACATCTGCCAGCACCACACCAAACCCGGCAGCCTTATGCCTATCCAATGTCAAAGGTTGATAGAATGGCACTAACTTTGGACATACCATTGGTGTACTGGTGTTTTATCGCTATAAAAACTTGTTAAATTCCAATATATTAGCAAATCACAGTGTTATTGGTTTTTATTTTTAATTTGTTATCACTTCTAGAAAAAGATAATTTGTTCTGAGCCTGTCATGAGCACAGCAGGCCTGAGTACAGGCACAGCATAAGGCCCGCCTGGCCTGAATTTAGGTCCGACACCGGTCCCATTGGCCTAAAATTTACATCACCACTCCCCCTTATAAGTCAACGGAAAATTAAAATTCCTCCTTTTCAGAGAATACCCGTCAGATCAGTTTATTATTAATACGTAATCATTAGTTACGACCTGTGGTGACCTCTAAAGCCTAAAATATTGACATGAGCTCAAATCTGATGACAATATTGCGTTAGTGCGTATCGCAAAATTTTCATTTTGTCCGTTTCTACTTAGCTATCGTAGATCCTGAGATGGCCGGGGGGATTCTGGAGCAAAGTCACAATATTACAAGTATAATCTTATTTGACCTTATTTCACCTTGAAAGGATTAACCTAACGGGTGGGCATTTGAATTTGGCACACATTTTGAAGCTCTGAGCTACCTGGTCTATCAACCAACATGAATGCAGCAGTGATTACATGTAAGCTGATTTAAAATATTCTTGTTTGGTATATACATATATGTATTTCGACCAACTACTCTTTAACATGTCGCGAAAGAAAAGCCCATCGGCAACAATTGGCCAAAATACATGAGAAAAACCGGAAGCTTGGCAAGACATTTACTCTAAGACATTTCGATGTCAATGAATATACTTAGGAACACAAGTTACCGTTTTTTAAGGACTCTGAACATGTGACGGCTTATCAAAGTAGGGAAGGCCTGTTCCTGAGAGAAAAAGGTATGAATAAACATTTCTAGGAAGGAAGACACAGTACCAACGGTGGGTCATTCACAACCTCAGGCTGTCTCGACGAGAAAGCTAGCAATACGGTTTGATATTTTGCAGGGCTGGAGATCCCTTTCTGGGAGTGTGGGGGTCCAGTCTAGAGGGGGCCGGATATAGGGCCCACACGATACAATGGGGGCCTGGAACAGTGGTACCCATGATAACTATTACTTATTCGTAGGCATTCGGGATCAGCTACCTACGAGTTCAGGTGTGCACCTCTCAATTTTGTTCAAATTCACACAAAATGTTCACAGGTTCGTGGGTAGACGATCTCTCCAGTGAAATATTATCGCAGTAACGGATATTATTTGGCACTAAAAATTTGGAGCCTAAGAATGGTTTCCTTTGCACCTTTATATGATGTTAAATTCATATGGCACGCTTAATTCTCACCATTTTATTGTTGGGATAATTTCATCGGTGAAATATTTTTGTGGCAGTGGAGCAATATTTCAGGTACGAATAAAAACACAAGTTTTTTGTTCTAAAGATTTCCAAATTAACCCGCGCCCCGTTAGGGCTCCAGCCAAACTCGCCCCGTTGGGTGGGGGGGTAAATTTTACCCCCATCCCCTCGTATTTCACGAACCAAGGGTCGCATCGGGACGCTCAAGGCGGCAAACAAAAGCTCTCGATAAAAAAAATATAAAGCACATTACAAAAATGTATCAAGCTCAAGTATCAGGTCAACGTCAGGTCAAAGTACAAAACCCAAGTACGTCCCTCAGACCAACCGATGGCAATATCAGGACGACCAAGGGACCCTGGAGCCGACTCGTACGAGGTTCACGCTGAGGTTGCGGACGCCAGAAGCGCCCCGCTAGGGGGAGGGATAAAATTTACCCACCTCGTCTTTCCCGAACCAAGGGTCGCAGCGTGACGTGCAAGGTGGCAACCGAAAGCTCTTGATACAAAATTATAAAGCACACTTACAAATTTCTTAACATGGGCAAATATTAGGTCAATGTCAAGTCAAAGGTCAAAACCACGTGTTTTTTTATTTATTTATTGACTGCACAGACCAGACTATCAAAAACAGCAAGTCCAAACTCAGCCAAAATACTTTCTAGTATTAGAGGAAGACACTGATGAAGTATAGTCTCACATGAAATACAGGCAGGGGCGGCGCTGGGCTCTTAAAAGTAGGTATGCAAGGCAGCATTGGCATAAAACATCCAAACACTCGTATTGCCAAGCACAATCGTATGAAATATTCACTCCATTCTA
>JARFNZ010132949.1:0-11095 GCA_031763405.1 Balanus nubilus
ACTAAAAAGTATGGCACGGGTCGACGAGGCGCACCACCCAGTAGCAAAAATCTGCACCAGCCTGCACCATGCAGGTCAAAAGCCTGCACCAGTACATCCTACGCAAGGCAGAAATCTGCACCAGTCCGCACCATAGCAACAGCTAGAGGCCAACACCAACTCGTTAAAACCATGTAGTTTCATATAAATCTGAATTGCCCAGTACCTGCCTGCAGATATTTTATAACAATTTAACAGCAAAGTTCCATGTGTGCCATGGGACAGACATCAGATTCATGATCAACATATAAAACTTGGTCATCAAACATAGTTTACATATAAACATAAATTGTATGGCATCTGCATGCATATCTGTTTTAACAACTCAACCCGGGAATTTTTTTAGCGCTGCAGAACAAACTTGTATTTTTTATCAGCGTGTCAAACTTAACCAGAATGTTCTATATTCATATAAATAGGAATGGAATATAAATAGGATATAATGGAAAATAGATAGGAATGCAAATTGGAATGTTCCTCTCTTTTTTCATTTTCTCCATAATAGGGATATTACTTAGGTAATGCTCTGATACTTAATGCATACTGGATAATTCTTAGTGCTCAATTTGTGAAAATCTGAATTGTGTGGTATCTGCATACTGATCATTTATCACAACAGAAAAAACTGTTTTTGCTGCGAAACGGACTTCAGATTTATGATTGCCGTTTCAAACTTGGCCATCCAGCGCGGTTTCATATGAATCTGAACTGTCTGGTTTTAGCATGCAAATCCGTTTTAACGATTTAATTAATGGTAGCAGTTTTGTGTGTGCCGTAGAACAGACTTCACATTGGCGATCAGCAGTGTGTCAAACTTGGTCAGAATGCTCAGTTTGGTGCAAATCTAAATTGTCCGGAATGTGCATGCAGATACGTTATAACGACTTAACGGGAACAGTTTTGTATGTGCCGCGGAACAGATCTCAGATTCGTGATGAGCGTGTTCAACTTGGTCAGAATTGCCAGTTTCGTGTAAATCTGAACTGACGGGTAACTGCATGCAGATCCGTTGAACGATTTAACGAGAAAAAAAAATTAAAAGGTGCCTCGTAACGGACCACAGAGTCGTGATCAGCTTGTCCAGTTCCATTCAGAGCACTTTCATATAAACCTAAATGGTTCGGTATCTGCATGCAGATCCGTTATAACGCTCAATGGGAAAATTTGTGTATGTGCCGCGGAAAAGACTTCAGATTCGCGATTAGCGTGCCAAATTTGGTCAGAATGCTAAGTTTAGTGCAGCTTGTCCGGTATCAGCATGCAGATTCCTTATAACAACGTATAATGGGAAACATATTTATATGTGCCGCGAAACGTATCTAAGATTCTGATCAACGTGTCAAGCTTCGGCATCCAGTACAGCTTCATGTAAACTTGAATTGTCTGTTATCTGCATGTACCAGATGGACCATCGATCCACATACGATCCACAAAAGCGCATACGAACGTCCCCTGCGGAGGGTAGCGCATCGCACCATCGTTCATCGCAGGTCTGCACTGCCGACATCCGCACCACGCCGTACCAAGGCCGCACCGCACCATGCCAATTCCGCACCACACCGCACCAGCTCCCCTAGATCCGCACCAAATCCGCACCAGTCAAGACAGTCCCGCACCAACGAGATCTCGTCGAAAGTGCCATACTTTGCAGTCTGGCCCACAGACCTTCCTGGTGGTGGTCCCCTGTGTTAAGTGATAGACTCCAGCAAGTACCTGGCTACAGTGTATTACTTACTTACACTTAGAGACTTACACTGTACCTCTATCAATAAATAGAGTTTTCAATTTTGATATTTTAGGTCATGGACTATGGAGCCATTCAGTCATAGATACATTTTTTAAATTAAAATATGATAGGAGAAATAATCTTTGAATTATGAGTTTACCAAACAATAGGTCTGCCTACCCTGTAGGGGATTAGCAGCAATGCACACTGCAGGTCCAAATGCTTCGAACATTAGGGATGTTTTTGGTTGTTGCATGACAACTTGGGACAGCAGGACAATTTCCATGCAATCCTTTTAATTTCCCTCCCAGCTCCTTGACTTTATCCTCCCCTGCTCTTGTTGACCCACCTTACCACATGCAAGGTGAGGCAGTCACTGATTGGTGTGTTGTCAATTCAAAATCTGAAGATCTTCACTGGAATGTTGTCAGATGCATCCCTCAACAGTCAGAAGTTCAGAACCCCATCAAAGTCACTGGCAGCTGGCCACCACTTATGGTTTGCAATTCAGTACCACTTATGGTTTGCCACACTGGCCACTGGTCAGCTTTTTGCATTGTGTGGAATTGCGCGCATTGCGCGCATTGTGTGGAAATTTTGAACCCAGGTCATCTTAGGTCAGGTCACCAGTCCAGGTCAGGTGACCCACCTCTAAAAATGTTTGCGGGTGTGTCACAGCCACAGTGATTGACCGATTGATTTCAAATTTTCAGCAATACATAAGGGTGTCAGGACCTACAACTTGTATATCTCGGACTTGTTTATGTCAGTGACCTGAGGTCAGGTCATTTTAGCGACTTCCCCATTATAAGTAAAAGGGGAAATATTCAGATGCTTCTTATTTCAAGGATACGCATCGTATGAGTTCAACTCTTTCAGGATCATGTTATCTTAGACCATTATTGATGATACAGGTGTAATGTTTGATCTTAGGCCATCTGAGGTCACCAACGTTTTTTTGTCAATAACTTTTGATAGAATGAAGGTAGAGACGTGAAAATGGCACCACGGTGTTTGTCTCGTAAATGTGCATCGACTTATATGCAGCATGACCGAACTTGACCTACTTGGGTCTCCACATGACCTTGACCTTAGATCAAATTTTGAAAATTACTTTTTTGGTAACAAAAATGATTCGTTTCGTCGTGACAAGAGGAACACGATGGTTCCAAAATAATTGCATTATCTTTCGTAGCTAAAAAAGTTATTCGCAAAAAACGATTTGGCAAAAACTTTTTGACTTTACATGTCCTTTGTAGCCTAAACTGTTGACCTGAAGTCAAATTTGAGGACAAAATTGTAATGGGGAATTTCAAGAGTTTTTTTATTGTTTTTTCTTCCGATTCTTTCTAGCTATCTTAGTTCCCGAGATATTCGGGGATCCCCTAGCCTGCTCTGCAATAGGGCAGTTAGCCACCAGACCGATATGGTAAAGAACATCGCGGGTTAGGCGATAGGTGCCCGTTCTCAGAAGATGGGAGATTGTCACTGCCTCCCGCCGCGGCCGGACGCGGTGTCCAGTGTTAACACCATCGCACTTTAGCTCTCCCTAGTCTGGGTGTGATTACGTTCTGCGGACGACGACGGACCCATAGCAGAGCCGTAGTGTGCTCTGGAGCGTCGGCCTCCTACCCGCAGATGCGGCACGAGCCCGCTTCTCTGCTACATCCAAGCCAGCCAAACCACTGCCAGCAATGGTTCCTGCCAACACGATTAAAATATTGGACTGGCCCGGTCGGTGTCCCGCTTGTGGTTGGTGGGCGCCAGCCGCCGGGACTCAAATCAGGCCAACCACCCGAAAATGTCGCTAACTATGCATTTTCCGTATTTACGAGGTCCGGGCGGTGCTTGCACTAACTACGTACGGTTTTTGAGAAAACATTTATTTTCGAAGTAAGATTGTTAACGATTGAGGGCGTACTTGATAAAACAGTCTGAGCTGGTAAAAACTGGCTTTGGCAGATCACATGAAAAGGAGAAATCACTTCAAATTTTGAGAAGGTTGGAATCTTCCTTTAAGGACTTCGATTTTCCCGGCTTATAATCAGCTCATCATCGGCTTATAATGAGCAGGGCACGAAATCGACTAGACCGGAGGTCAACGATATAAAAAGTCTGGTGTTATACGAATTGTATTTATTGATTGCCTTATAAAAGTCCTTGAAGTCTTTGGCTCGACCGCAAACTTTTTTTGGAGGCGGGGTCTTTGACCTGACCTGGTGAAATGAATTGAGATGACCTGGAGTAAAAAAATCGAGAAAGATGCGGAAGGGATGAGTTGGGGCAAAAATGGTGCTTGGCTCCTTCTTCAAAAAAGCCTCAGGGAGGGGTGTTCCGCGGAATTCACACTATAAACCTGACATACGTCAAAACCACCCATCTTCAGCTTTTGACGGGCGCCAGTTCACCTTGCTAGAGTGAACCCAAATCCGAATACCCCAAGAGTATTCGCTAACTTTCGCCAGGTCAAGTCATTTTCAGCTGTCAGATGGTTATTTTGACCTACGTCAGGTTTATAGTGTGAGTTCTGCGTAACTGTTCATTGTTCAACCCCCACCCTTCCAAGCAGGGTGCTGGTTATCCCTATTTCTGTCAGGGCGTAGGTTTTTCGTGTGGTGTATATTAAAAACAACCCAGGATCTGGTGCTTTTTTGGTAAAGTTGCATCATAGGCGAGTCCAGGACTGTTTGGGCAGGGGCATGTTCGGTCGTTTTTGATACAGGCTTTACGTGGTTAATAATCGTGGAGAGTTGATTCTTTGAGCAAAATATGAGCTAACATATGTGTGAGTATGAGGAGATATTCACTCTTTTAGATGGCTATCTCCAATTTTGAAATTGTGATTTTCGATTTCCTAAATTTTGGTTGCATATGTTTTTTTCAATGTACCTATACAATCAATGCCTTCTGTGCAGATTTAAAAAAAAGTTCTCTTAGAAAAGGAAGATGTGTCAGAGACAGAGTTGTGCTCGATTGTGCAACTAACTCAAATTACTCCCGATTTGTGGGCAGCTCCTCGCGACTGATAGCTAATAGCTAATAGCTGATTTGAAGAGAATGTCATTTCCTTTCTTGGGATATTGCAATTCGCTCTTTAGTGCTGGCCCCTGACATATGGTATGACATCACTATAATGCTATTTTCTCAAAACTTCTCAACTGGTTTTCTCGTAGTTTTCAGCAAAACGTGAAGTTGATGCCAGATAAGGCTAGTGTCAGAAAAATGGCCCGTTTCTCCTTTTTTCTGAACTTGGAATTTTATTCCATGAAAACTTTGACTATAAAGAATGATTATTTTTAGTCTGTGAGTCCAAAAGGCAGAAGATAGACAAAAAAAATAGCATGCATTATTTTTTTCAGGCTGCTATCATCATAGGACTCATGATAAAATGGGATGGCGCTTAAATTTTAACATTACACCTATGGCGTTGCATGGAAAGAATCGAGTTAGAAATTCTCGACCGCCCCCCGGTAACTGAAAATGTGTTGTGGCCGCTCCCTGAGCGAAATCCTGGCTACGTGCCTCATTGGTATACACATTATTAAAATTTGTTCTGCCGAATAGTGAGGAAATTTGTTCTGCGAACTTAGATAGTGAAACCACTTTTCTGACACTGGGGGCACCGCCCCACTTGGTTGCACATTGCAGATGTGAGGCGGTGCGGGCGGGGGCGAGGCCCGTCCGGACCGCCGGGGAGGCAACCCCAGACCTCCCCGGAGCCGGGACGGTATTAGCCGACGGTACTGGCGCCGTCCCGGCTTGGCAGGACGGGCCACACATTGATGATGAATGCAAGTTGGTAATATGTGCGCGGTGTCGTGTTGTACCTCGTGTAATATTAAGATGTAAATAAAAGCTTGAAAAAATAATAAACTGTGGCATAAAGCTATGGTTAATTAATTGTATAGAACACAAATATATGGGTGTAATACTTTGCCCGCCTTTTTAACACTCACAACTTAAATACCCTCAATAGCAACATATTACAAGGAACAACTTCCCCCCCAAGCCTAACCGTTTTTCTCTCAGTCCCTACTATTGTGTAAATTTGCTGGTTTTGACACATCTGAATGCCATTGTGGACACAATCAGTCATGTTTCAAAGTTGGGTGGCTAAAAATATTACTCAGAGCCTGTTACTACTCAACTGACCCAACACCATGGTTGGCAAAGTTGCTGATTGC
This sequence comes from Balanus nubilus, assembly GCA_031763405.1. Taxonomy (NCBI): domain Eukaryota; kingdom Metazoa; phylum Arthropoda; class Thecostraca; order Balanomorpha; family Balanidae; genus Balanus; species Balanus nubilus. The sequence goes on from JARFNZ010132949.1 coordinate 5,950, forward strand.
TAGTATGCGTTTTGCAGTTGTACTCGTTTGTATTTTGGGCTTTAGGTATCCAGAGCATGATCCAGTTGGATAAATTTAATTAAATATTATAATTAATCATGACTGATTAAATTATATCTATATTCCACTTTCCAAACAGTACAAAAATTACAAAGAGTACAAACAAAGAGTACAAAATGCATACCAGAAAACACCAACTTTGCCAATAATGCAGCCAACATATGACACAATCACAGAATATTCACAGATAATAGAACTGACACCCTCTGCACCACACATGCTTTGACTGTGTGGAGTGACTCCACACAGTGAACTCCACTGGAGTTCTCGCCATGTTTGTATTGCCTGAAGAGTTGAGGCCAAATTTGAGCAGAATATTCTGGTTTCAGCTGAAAACAGCCAATCATTGCTTCAGAATAGGAGCAAACTACTAAAACTAAGTGAAAGCCAGTCATAAAGAAGGGTTGAAAGGTAAGGAGTGAGCATTTTTAAGTTGGAAGATGTGAAAAGTGATGATGAAGGATATTTCAGTTGCTGGCACTAGAGCCAAATGTTCAATTTATTGATGCATACATTTTTTGATCCAGTCTAATGTCGAAGGTAAAGGGAGAAATGGCTGATATACAAACAGCTATTGTGAAGCAATAAAGGCGATAAGGTAAATGACGTACCAATTATTGATGCATCATGGCTTTCATTATGCTTTAGTCACCCAGATGTTCCAAAATTATGTTGGATATTTATACAATATTGCTTTTTGAACAGGTGAATCTAGAAATAATGAAGCCAAATATGATTGATAATAACATTTGATTCAATACATCCAACTCGATAATGCTCTGGAGACCTAAAACCCATAATACAAAAGAGTACAACTACAAAATGCATACCATCAAACAGCAACTTTGTCAACCATGTTTAAAAGTGTTAATTTTTATCATCCAGCCAACCTAGATCAACTTTTTTTAATCAGCTGACTACTTTTGATAGTTTAGAATCTTAGATAGGTACTGTTTATTTAAGAAATCAAAAGTTCAATAATTTTTAGTTTGTGTTGACAAATTATAATTTTAAAAATAAAATGTCAGAAATGTAGAGAATAATACTGCAATATCATATTGAATGAACTGTTACCACACAATCATGTTGCAAACCTTCAAAAATTAAACATATGGGCAAGACACAATTAAAGGCACAAGTGTATTGGATGGAATGAGCACTTTATTGTCAGATGGTAAAATTTGTTTTGGAGACTGGCAACTTTCTTTGGAGAATTGGTCCATTAAGTGACAGGTTGTTCAAAAATGAGTCAATTTTTTATATTAAACACAGTGCCTATAACAATAATTTGATAGCCTTTCCCAGTATCAATAAATTGATCCCTTGGCCCTAGTGCCAGCAAATGATTTAAGGCATGAAGTAGGGTAAAAAGTTGGTTAGGGGAATAAGTTGGAGAGTAATGTTTTTAAGGTGGCAATTAATAATATGCTAAAATAAACACTGTGACACTAAATTACAAGAACAGAAATTGCATAGGAATACTGGCATATTTGTCATAAACAATTATCCAAATCATCATCACCTGAATGCATTGCTTGCATCTTACAGCCTACACCCTCTGAGAATAAGATGTTTTACCATATAGATACTTCCAGTCAGTGCTGGTGCAGTTAATGTTATGTTCTTAAACATTTCTCAAACGTCCAGTTTGTGGTCCTTGTATTAACCCACTACATAGTTGTTCATAAGAAATACTCGATTTGCTTTTCCTAAAAAAAAAATCAAGCACAGAAGCCATAACCATTGCAAGGACTAAGAAAATTAAGACGAATCATTCATACCAAGACATAAGGACATGTGACTACAGTGATGACGCATAGCGCGCCGGTACTGTCTCAGCTTCAAATATAGGCCAAGTCTTCCCTTCTGGGGCAAATATTTCAAGAAACATGATTCTCAAAAATACATGGAAGATTACTTAATGTAGTTAGGTTACCTGATCGCCAAATACCACGGCAGAACAGCAAAACAGCTACAGAAACGGGGGCCCACACGTTAACCAGCCAAGATGGCAGAGCAATTAGTGATGAAATGTTTTGGGAACGAGAGTCAACAAAAAATGGTATAAGAGAGAAAATATATGCAAGATTCTTTACGTAAAAAATAATTTCACCTATTCAAAAGATTATTTTGACAATTTGATGGTATTAAAAAATAAATTTTCCCAACTCTTTTGAGACCAAGGATTCATGCTATTCCGCGTTTGTCAGAATAGTACCTCTAATTTGTTTAGATAGCATGTACTTATTGAAACTTCTTTCGGTTCCAGACATTCCAAAAGAATGTAAACACAAATAATTTTGGACCGCGTTGTTTTGCTTGTTTTGCTGAAGGGCTAAGTAACGTCAGGACAAGGATTGATATTGCCATTTTTGGAACGAAGTACTTGGTAGGTTGTGTGAGGAGAGGAGTTGTCATATCAATATGATGATATCAAAGCAAAATAATGTACCTGGTAGTTACTAGTATGGCATGAGCATTGGTATAACATCATGGCCCTTCATCTTAGGATGTAGAAAATCATTTTTTGAGCACATTGACATCAGGGGACCTTAACCTGACCTATAATTGATCAAACAGAACTTAAACGTTGTTGTGGATTCGGGCGCGTAGCGTCTTGGCTCAAGCGTCCAACACACACATAGAACTTAAACCCCTATCACAGTTTCAGAGTTAAAGCCCAATTCTAAGCTATTCATCAACATCATTAGGAATTTGTGTAGGTCAGGGGTGTCACCAGAGTGAGGGGCCAACCAGATATGGGGGTGCCAGCAAGGGGTGTTGGACACTGTTTTCAGTCCCACAGCAAGTTGGTAAAAGTTTAGTAACACACCTCCCAAGTCTGAACTGGGAGTGCCTGGCATCCCATGTCACCCCCTGGCAATGATGCTCCTGGTCCAGCTGGTGTCATATGCCTGGTTGGCCCCCACACTCAAAATTTTGTGGCAACGCCCCTGGTCCAGGGGCATCATCACCTGAGGGCCTGGGGCCGAGCACCCCTAGGCTCACTCAATGCCCTATCAGGCACCCTCTCATGTTTCACAGTATCTTAACGTAAACCCTATGACGTTAGCCATCTGCAGACCCCTCACTGGCTCTCCCATATACCTAGCTGGCCCCTGCATTCAAAACGTTATCCCTCTCCCTCTCCCTCTCCCTCTCTTGCTCTTGCTCTTCCTCTTCCTCTTGCTCTTGCTCTTGCTCTTGCTCTTGCTCTTCCTCTTCCTCTTCTCCCATGGACAATCTTAAAGGGAATGTAAGGGTTTTTAAAATGTCAACTATAATATTATGGCGTGGTGTATTTTGAAGCTTGCTATTTATGGTGCATTTTACCCCCAAAATACAGAGTTGCTGTAATTTAATAAAGCTGGAATAGGAACTAGATGTTCTAATTACTTGAAAAATGCCACTGATTTACCCAGCACTATAATTTTATTACCTCATCTCTAATAAAGGATTCATCTATATGGGTGCTTGAGGCACACAATGCACATAGCAAAAAGTAGGCCACAATAAGATATGCTGTGATCATCAGAAATGATAAGTTGGGTAAAAATAAGCAACAGCAGCAATAGTGACCTTCCAACACAACGCTGTAATGATAATCGACAATGATTTTCCCATGCACAGAAGTTGCAAAAGGATTTGAATATGGCAGCAACTACAAACTGGGCTGGAAAATGTCCCTAGAAGCTCAATAACTTCAGAAAAAAAACAGGAGCATTTAGAAGAAGTAATTTGAAGTACGGAGGTTGATCAAATGTAATAATAATGCAATTGTATCCCCTTTTCAAGTGATGGTGTACACTCGTACCTAAATTGGCTCTATGTAAATGTTAAATGCCACTTTAAATCACATAAAGCCCCAGGAATGTTAACAAAATAATGTCAAGTTTTGATGTGTTTGAAGTAATATTACTCTAAATGTTACTATCCGAGTAAACAATTATGTGTGGTGCGCAAAGCTAATTTCTGTAGCATTTTCAGGTAGATGAAGACATCACACAGCAAAATGACTTAAATTTACTATTCAATGTATTGCCTTGTGTTCAAAAACACTGCTGGCTCCCAAAAAAAAACGTGAAAAACCCTTACATTCACATTAAGTTGCCAACAAAGTTAAATGTAAAGCGGATTTGGTCCCATAAGCTGTATCAAGCATGCTAAAATTTGACTGTGATAAGTTATATTTAGACTACATCCACATGTGTCATGCCAACACCTGGTGACTGAATTATTGGACCTGTTTGCAGAATGTGGATTGGCTAGTCTTGGAGGCCAACATTTGGTCCAGAGCATCCACACACTACATCTACTTATTGTTAGCTGAGTGTCTCTGAACTCGGAATCCATCCCCTGTTCAGCCATTACTAGGTAAGTTGACACCATTGGCACCACTGGGCCACTTTTGCATGTGCAAGGGCAGCAATACCAATATTGCAAGTTACCGTAGTGCTTTATGTTGGTGTTGGCTTGACAGATAGTACAGGTACTAACAGGTGTTGGTTTTACAGCTAAAGTTGTGTCTAATGTTATGTAGATAGTTAAAGCTAGTTAAATAGTTAAATATTTAAATAGATAGTTAATAATTAGTAAATTAGTATAATTATTATTACATTTTAGTTATTATATATATATATATATATATATTAGTTATTTATAATAATTAAATAATTAGTTAAATAGTTAAGTTTAAGTTATGTAAATAGTCAATAGTTTTAATATTTGATCTGTTTGCAAAGTAATTGTATCATACTTGATTTCCTGGTGATGGACATTGGACTATGCTCTTGCTGCATGGTTCCACATCTTGATCACCTCATTTTTAATCATTCATCCTGTCATTACTTCCAGAAGGCTCAATTGCTTATGAACCAGTGAAAACACAAATGCATCATTTTACCATTGCTAGCTGCCATAACTGCTTTACTAACACCTAACCTAGCTGTGGATGCCGTTCCCTGCCGGCTGTGAACAGACGCGCCCGGCGCCCTCTACTCGACCCAGCGGTCAGCAGAGCGCCCTCCGTGCCGCGCCTGTGCACAGCGCGCCGCCATGGTGACCAGTGGCGCCGCGGCGCGGCCGG
>JARFNZ010132960.1:0-11095 GCA_031763405.1 Balanus nubilus
TGGCTTCGCTAAATGCTTTGAACTATGATATATCCTCGAAAAACATACATACATACATACATACATACATACATACAGACATACATACAGACATAGATACACACATAAATGACTTGGGACCGTTTCCGATCGATTGTTGGACTATGGCTTCACGCCTTCGGCGCTCAGCCTCCGGTTGAAAAAAGCATGTTGACATTAAGTCGTGTTCTGAGTAATAGTAAGAAGAAGTTGACCTGGAAATATGCGTTAACCCGCGCCCCGCTGGGGGCGCGGGTTAACACATATTATTAGCGGGTCATTTTTTTAGAAAATTACATTTTTGTAACGTCATGTCAAGCCATTTTTTGTAAAAAAAAAAAATCAACGAATGTTTAAACGGTCGTAAGACATCGCGTTTTATAAGGAAATTGCAAATAAAAACCGCCAAAGACGGCAAATTATATTATCTACAATATTGCTGTTTCGAATTTGCAAACTTTTGAATTTTTGATCCCACAATTTTTTTTTTACTTTTTTTGTGGGACAATTCCATAAATCCATTTTTTTGTTTTTAGAAAAAAGGAATATATGTCAGAGAAGTGCCTCTAGCCTATCAACATGCCAAATTTAAAAGCAATATCTTTATTTTTTACTCCTAGATGACTCCAATAAGTATACCTTTGGATGATATGCAGAGCGGGTACAGGCCTCATCACAGCACACAGCTGCAACTGGCATACATGACGGACAGTCTCTATAAAGCTCTGGATAGACGACGCGACTTCACAACTGTTTACTTGGACGTGACAAAATACTTTGACAAAATAGGGCACGCTGGACTTCTATTTAAATGCGAACACGACTATTACATCACTGACTCGCTTCTAGACTGGGTAAAATCATATCTGACGAACCGCAGACACAAAGTTTGAGTAGGTAACACCCTTTCAACACCAGTGACGATACATGCCGGATGTCCGCAAGGATTCATCCTTGGCCCGCTTTCAGCACTTCTCTATCTCGACGGACTTCCTGACCAATTGACCAACACAGCTCTCTTTTACGCTGACGATATTACATTATACGCCACTCACACCTCCGATACCCTGATACAAGTGCAAATCTCCCTTCAAAACGACTTAGAAACGATAGAAAATTACGGACGGCACTGGGCCAAAACATTTAGCCCACCAAAAACATTTACCCAGACATTTAAAGAAAATAACCATCACTCTTCGCCTATATTAAAATGCTTAGGATAACGGGCTACGAAGACTGACAATCATAAACAATTAGGATTAGCTCTTTCAAAATACCTTCGATTTCAAGCCCAAGTGAACGCTATTGTCCTAAAAATTAGCATTGCCCCCAGCCCTCTATGCCCATTAGCCAAATATTTGCCCAGAGAAGTACTCGATAAAGTTTTCAAAGCATACATACGACCTCACTTTTAGTAAATTGCAACGGTATCTACGACGGACACCTGACTATATCTGACGAATTAAGACTAACGACTGCATCCGTTAGAACGTTCCGTTAGAACGACTGCAAAACAGAGCCGCGTGACTTGTTACAAACACACTTCCAAGGACCTCAACAGACAAGCTACGACTCCAACTTGGATGGGACAGCCTCAAGACTAGACGTAAAATTCACAGACTACTACTATACGGACGGACAAAGAACAACACGACTTACATACAAGAATACATTAGAAACATGATTCCAGAAACAAGACGAGATGATACGGGACGAACTCTCAGGAATGCAAGATTACTGACACTTCTACAGGCCCGGGCCTCCACTTATCAGAGATCATTCATTCGAAAAACATCACAAAACTGGAACTCACTGCCCCAATTTATTAAACTCTGCCAGGACCAGAATAAGATTAAACTCAGCATCACATCACTACACGGCACACCACACCCATCACACTATTTCACATTAGGCACTAAACTAGGCAACACATTACACACACAGCTCAGACTAGGGATGTCAAGGTTAAACGCACATCAATACTCCATACAAACAAATACAGACCCTGCGTATGACTGTGGCTACGCTCAGGAAAACATAAATCACTTCATTCTAGACTATCCACTTTTCACTTCAGCAAGAAGGGATCTTTTCAGACAGGTTTCATCACATCTTAACATTGACTTTCAAACACTAACGAACACGGTGAAAATCAATATACTCCTTGCAGGGCATAACACAACAAAAGACACCGCACTGTTAATTTCTGATGACTTTAAAATGCCTACTAAACACATGTCGCTTTTTGTGAACCCAATCCACGGATCTGCACCGACTGACATCAATCACGTTCTGTAATAATGATTGAAACTTACCCTCACCGAACAGAATAGCTGGGTTTTCTCATAAGTTGGCCAGGTGATGGTGCCTAGAGTTAAGCTTTTGCTTTTACACCATCACCTGAACAATTATTGTCATCATTTCCATCATATAAATAAATGTTGTTGTTTTACCTCAATGAGGTTATGGATAATTGGTCGTTGCGTAATTGTCGAGAGGTCAGTGGCTGCTGGAACATTCAGTCAGGCTTTCTCCAGAACATAGTCCTGCTATTGTATTGGTGGTGGTGTAATTACTTCAGTTATATGGCGTATTGTACTGGTCATAGCTCGTCAAATGGTTAACTGAGTTCAGATTGTGCCGGGCGGATTCACCGATATTCCAATAAAATTCACTCCCACTGCAGTGTTTAGTGGCTTCTCTCTGATCCCCTTTTCTGTAGGCACTGTAGTTTTCCATATGTTTACACACCACACGGACGTGTGGTGTGACCAACACCGCTGATGTCACGTGAAGGCTGACTCTCACCACGTCACCCGTCCCCACGTCACAGGAACTCGTCGGCGGCGTCCAGCTTCCGGTCAGGGATCCACTTCACGGCGCGAGCGTGCGCCACTCCGTCCAGTGTGGGATCCGGGATCCAGTTCTCCGTGGGTCCGGCCACAGCCGCCTCCAGTTTCAGTTCAGGCATTCACTTCTTCGCGCCGCCCGTCATGGAGCAGCCTCACGAAGACTACGCGCCCAACACGCTCACCGAGGAGTACGGCAAAATGCTCACCCTGGAAGATCTCAAGGATTATAACAGCAACTGCCTCACGTGAGTGGATGGGGAACGGAAAGAGGTTGGAGTGGTTAATGTTCGGAATGCGGAAGTCCTGCGACTAGCACGTCCAAATAGAGTCGTGCAAAGAAATTGTGTTTCACGAATGCGATATTGTGTTTTCGTCGTCGTTACAGAAATGGTGACTCAAATTATTATTTCCATACTGTTCGTGGTACTGTCTTATACCTTCACCGTTGTGATAAGCCGTTTCGGAATTGTAATCCAGCTTGCCTTTCCATATTTTTGTTTGACTACATTCTCTATGATCATTGATCACGCTTCCTATTTCTGCTTATCAAGCATTGTTCTTCGACAACATTCCGTTCACCATTGCTACTCTTGACGTCCTAGCCGATGGGTTTTTCCTTCCCGTGATCTTGCCAAGCCTGTCCTTTTCTATGGTCTGACATGACCATAGGAAGGGGCAGGCAAGGCCAGGTCTGACATGACCTGACCTGCCATGACCCGTGACCTGACCTGTGACCTGGTTTGCTCCTCAGGTGCGGAGTCAGCTGGCGGAATGAGGAGGCCTCGCTGGACTGTAACGAGTGCGGCGGCTACCCGCTGCGCCGGCCTTGCCCTGAGTGCAGCGGCCAATGTGGCGCCACCTGGGACAGAGACCTCACTAAGGTGGGTCACTGGGTACTGGGTACTGGGTACTGGGTACTGGGTACTGGGTACTGGGCACGGCACCCTAACCTGACCCCTCCGCCGCCGGCCGCGGGCGACCGACACGCAGGTGTCTGCGCCCAGCACTACCCCGATCCAAATTGAAGCCAGCTGTGATGCGATTTGCAACAGTTGTCGAGTCTGACCGATATACCTGCCGTCGCTGTTCTGGCGCCGACTGGTGTGTTTTGTGCGCTGTCCGAGCCCTGTAAGGTTCGTGACCGTCGTGATCTCTTCTGTCCCGGTAGTCGCACGACAAGGCGCTGGCCGCCTTCTCCGGGGTCTGCCTGTTCCAGCCGGACAAGGGTCGGCGTCAGCACATCGCTCAGGCCGGCAGCAGCTGATCAGCAGCCGTCAGCAGCGGCTCAGCAGCCGTCAGCCACCGGCGCTGTCGTCCGCAGCAGCCAGCTCCACCCTAGACACGACTGAGGCGCCGGCCGCCGACACCACTGCTGTGAATCTGTGTCATTTCGTCTGGATTGCCGCTGTCCTAACCAGCTCGCGACTTATACGTACGTCCAGCACTTGAGCAAAGTGTCTGTTTTGTGTCTTGATTATCAATTATGAGCGAAATAAAGTTGCTAGCATTAAACTGGAGTGTTTGTGGCGCTGCGACGACGACATAAATTGGCATGAACAGCCTGCTGCCGCGTCTGCATGCCTAAAACCATACACAACACACGTGTTGCTAGTTCTACTCGTTTGCGACGGGCAACGCTACGCCCCCTGCAGGATTAGCCGCAGCTCCTGTTTGGGTATGAGAGAGCCAATGAGCCAAGAACTCCGTTCGGCTTGTTCCGGCGACCGTGGCATTAAATGAATGAATGACAGCAAGAATAAATGAATGAAAGCAAGAATGAATCAATGAATGAAAACAAGAATGAATGAATGAATGGAAGCAAGAATGAATGAATGGAAGCAAGAATGAATGAATGGAAGAAAGAATGAATTAATGAAAGAAAGAATGAATGAATGAAAGAAAGAATGAATTAATGGAAACAAGAATGAATGAATGGAAACAAGAATGAATGAATGGAAACAAGAATGAATGAATGAAAGCAAGAATGGATGAATGGATGAAAGGAATGAGAAATAACTTTAATGAATGGCCATCATGGATCAGAGCAGGACATTGAATATCATATACCGGTTGATGAAATTGGGCAGCATCAAAGTCTGGCTCCGGGAGTAAGTTTCATTTCAGTTTGGTTAAGCTCAGCTCGGCTTGGTCGGGCATAAAAGTTTCGTATGATTTTGCAAAACCAGACACGACATTCGTCCAACGCAGGCAATCATAGGCATCGCATGCCATGAGTGGCAGCGGAGCATGAGTAAATGTTAGCAGCTAGAACGTAACTTGAAGCCAATCCTCAGTTTTTCGTTCAGCGTACATTTTTGCCTTTTTGTTTGATACACGTCCGGATGGGTTACGTCATTGATAATCCCATTCATGTTGAAAACACATCAGCGAGGAAGGACTTGACACACTACTGCAGAGCCACCTATCGGCCAAACGAAAACAGAAGTTCTGGTAAGCGCCGCTAGGTGCAGAGATGCCGATCCGACTCGGAGCTATCCATTTTTGCGTCTGTATTGACACCCTAATTCCCATGATTCTAGCTGGGCGCAGGGGGTGCAAATGGTGCTCCTGCACCCGAGAAAATTTGCTGGTCCCCTATGCCTGGCTGCAACCACACCGCCAGACGGCCGCCATTTTGTTGTAAAATACTATGAGAGAAGCGGATCCAAAGCCGTCTCTAACAGTACAAGGACCCTCCTGGTCTGTCAGAAAGCCTATGAGGACGAAATACCCCTTCCAGAACCTTATCAGGCCTGGCATGGGCCCTATCAGGACTGGAATGGGTCCTCTTAGACCTGGCATGGGCCCTCTCAGGCCTTGAATGGGCACAGTGCCGCAATTCGTCGGATATTTATGGGGACTGGGCCGGGGCCCCCATGTGACGAGCCCCCCGACCGGATGCACCTGTCTCGAAAATACTCTCTACGCCCCTGTCTGGGCGCCATATTCCATAAATTTGGTTCTAGTAAAATCCATACGAATCCAGGGAACTTCATGTCCATTCCCGCAAACGTCAATCAAGCTCACTACTGCCGTCAGTGAACTGTCCTAGGGCCAGCGTCAAACTCCTGCGTTTCCCCCCGATGGTACGCTCCGCTCCGTACACGGCCCAGTCTTTCTCTTTTTTCGCCCACAACTCATCCCACCGTCTGTCCTCAGTTGGATTTAAATAACGAAGTATAATTAACATGTGAGAAATACTGCGTAGTTCGCAAGAATAGCCTTCCTGGGGATATACGCAGTCATACAAAATGTCAGGGAAGTGATGTATTGACTTACAGGTAACACACGCGACAAAAATACAGTTCTCTCTCTAGGGACACCTAATGAACATGATACAAGTCAGGTGATGTACACACTTGACTACAAACGTATGTCCCGTCTATAAAATAGCATGTGGAAACGGGTGGGTGGTGCGATTTAACTGTTCAATTGACGATGCAGTGTTCTTGTCGGACAAAATACAAACGTGCTCATTACAGGGCTGTCCAAAGTTGTGAAGAGTGATCAAAACAAGAGCCCGGAATCTCTAGATGACAAACGGGCATCTTGTTTTGTAGTTTAACATAAGTACAGTGCATGGACTCAACACAAAACACATAGGAATACAATGCAGGGGCAGTACCTTCTGAAGTCCTGGACTAATGGAAAAATAACACGATAACCAGGATCAGAGTACAAAGTGGAGCTGCGTTCATGTATACAAAATAAACAAATCAACGATTCAGACTCACTGACAAGTGGGAAACAATGATAATGTTAATGCATTGTTTCGGGAACTATGAGGAATTACGTATGGAGTTTCGTAGACATTCAAAGAACGCCGTATGGACGGAATTTTTTCACATGAAGGGTAACTTTAAACAGGAAAAAAAACGAAAAAGACAAAGTTACGCCGATGCAACAGACACATCACTAAGAACTCACTCATGTAGAAGCATCCCCTCACTATGCAATACTGTAGAAGGATGTAACAAACCTTCGTAGGGTGCGTCACTTTGGTACGTCACTTTGAACGCGTGGTAGCCTCATCAGTCATAAGACATGAGCAACTATTTTGTCACAATGACAGGAATAGTCGGTAAGTGGTCAACAACGCGAACTGAGACTTGGTAAGCTTCAAGTCCAGTTCAAAACGATAGCTCGTGAAATTCGTAAGCTCCTAATATATGCCCCCCATGCCGAAGATCAGAGGATATAATACCGATAAACATGGAATAAACCGAATACGCTTTAAATCGCTCATCCAAGATACCACGTATTCATGACATTACAGTAAAAATGGAGGAATGGAGGAAGATGCCAGATACAGTCACATAAACCAATTGGACCTGCCGGGCGGCGAAAGAGAACCATAAGTGAATTATTCATTACACAAAGCAGGAACTATGACAGCAGATGGAATGACTTAAGTGGGACGCAACAACATGCCAACAAAGGAAGAGATCTGGACCAACCAGCGACCAGAGATCCACCAACCCAACCAGACGCTATGAACACACACCCGATACACAACAGGTACAATCTACGCCAGTCTAACCCACATTCACAAACCAACACAGCACCCAACCCACGACTACCGTATGAGATCACTACGCCTTCGACGAATTCCACCGCTCCAAGGTTTACGAAAATACCGTTCATTGGCTCTCTTCCAGCCCACCAACACTCGACGTTTCGCACATACACAGCTATCGTCGGCGCTGTCTCCGGCCAGAAGTGGCCGCAACGGGCGACTATACCCGGCAGCCCCGCGGCCGGAAGTCTCCGGAGCTAAGGCCCCGTCATCTGGTGGCGATCTCCCGAACCGACTAGACCAGCTAAGCCCGCAGCGCTCAGTGAAGACTAGACTACTTTGGTTGTGGTGCCGATCCGAGCCGGCCCGGCCCGCCGTGACTTTATAAACAACTAGCGCCACCTATTTCACGGTGGGTGATTGGAAATCTAAGGCAGATGGCGCCACCAGCGTCGATCAGTGCGTCTACTCAACTAAGACTCCGGGCTACGCATACATGGTATGACGGATAAATACGAAACAGTCGCGTACCTAGCACACCAGGTATGCCCGAGGAACCTAGGAAGGTGCCTTTCAATACAATACAGCCAAATCACTGGACGTTGACATTGTATACATATTATATACATGCCGCTTGATTTGGGACCGCACCACCGACCTTCGGAGTACACCCTTTGGCAGACGAACCCCTCGCAGTTCTCACAGCTTCAGATGTCGCACCTCTCGACTCCAGCACGTCTGTCCCGTCATGGAGTCCGTCATCGACTCCAGGCTGTTGAGGAACGAGTCGTTGTCCAGGTTCTCCAGATTTGTCATCTCGTCTCCAAGCTCCTGTAAAACAGCGTCACAGTTGGTCAGTCAGCAAACCTGAGCTTCCACCACCCGCCGCTAGACGTCGGTGTCTGTTCCCGCTGAGCCCCAACATTCCATACCGGGTGAGTCAGCGCCGGCGATGGCGTCTGGTGCCGCCCTCGGGACGCACCTGGGCGCAGCACCGCAACGAATCAAGCCCATACCGCCGCTCAGCCATCCAGAACGATTCTCAAAGGCGGGAATGCCAAGAACCGATTCCGGCCCGACAGACTACTCTTTCTGTTCGGTTCTACCCGCTCCTAGTCCCTCGAAACCTGGCCCCTACCAGGACAAACGGCCTCCGTCGACTCCTTGCGTGACGCCGCAGCCAGGACCTAGAAATGACCTTTGAAAGCTCATGATTCAATAACGTCCCCTTGACCTTCTCGGCTTCAACCCCGGCCAGCCCCTGTAGCCTTTCTGGTGCCCCTCGTCTGCCCTCGGCCCTGCAAAGTTCTCGTATCGCTCGATACCACCGCCCCTCCCCTCCCCGCGCCGGCCGGTAGACAGGGCCCCGCCGAGCCAGCCTGCGTAGTTGTCTGGCGCGCCGCGGGGTCCCGCCCAGCGGAGTCGGGCGGAGCAGCGGGGTGCTGCCGTCTGGTGGCCGGTGTCGGAAGCTGTCCGGCACGCGGCCGCCCGCTGGTAATGAGTCGGCCAGCGTGGCGGGGCGGGGCGGGGCGGGCGAGGGTTCAGTCGGCGGCAGGTAAACAGCTGCGGGCGACGCCGCGAGGTGCGCAGATCCGATCAGAAGGATTGCACGGTCCATCTGAGCAGCGGTAGCGGCAACAAGGGGGAAGGTTCACGCCAGCCGCCTAACCCGCCCAATGGCCATCCCATCCGCAACTTTCCCGCCCGGCCTAGTCCGCGCACCGGTCGCACCCTCCATATATGGCCAGGCAGGGAGCGGCAGCAGCCGAGCCGTCCGCACCTGACGCGGCGCCGCCCCTGTGAGACCCTCTCTGTTCTCCCTATTGGTCAGCCGCCGACCGACTGGGAGTGGGGTTTGGTCATCGGCTCGGCCTCCACCTCATCCGCCGCACCGCGGCAAACGTCACCGAGAGGCAGGCCAAGCCCAACCGATCCCGACGCGCGCCAACTCGCCGGCTGAGTCAGACCCACACGGCCCACATGACGGGAAGTCGGCGTTGGCGTTGGCGGCGGTGGACGGCAGGTGGCGGCAGCGGCAGGCGGTGGCGGCGGTGAGTAGCGGCGGTGAGCGGCGGCGGCGGCGGCGGCGGTGGGCAGCAGGTGGTGGTGGGCAGCGGCGGCGGAAGGCGGTGGCGGCAGCGGACGGTGGGCGGCGGTGGGGAGGTGGCGGTCTTAGTGTCCCGACTTGGCACTGCGCGCCGCCAACGGCCGCTGACACGAAAGGGCCATTTCCGCGACCACTGCGTCACCCCACGTTACCGGCTAACAGGCAGAGACAATCACGAGCTGGCAAACTGACGAGCCGTGCTCGCTCTAGCGGATCCAGGCCCCGAAATCGTCTGAAATCGGCGAAATTTGACACATTTTCTAGTTTAGAAGGAAATATAATAAACTTTTACTAAGGCATGTTTGTTTTAAACTGTCTTATAGGGTACAAGCAAGTCAAATCCGACGAGTTTTTTCAAATTTGGCGAAACTATTTGAAATTTAGCTCCCTCCAAACCACCTGCAGCCATCGTTCTGGATCCGCCAGTGCGTGCTCGCAGGTATAAATCCCGCTTACACGCTTAAACTTCCGATAAATCGCACAACAGATAAAGACACGTTTGAATTTAAACACAACACGTTTCCATTGTCAGACATATCATTGTATCAACGGAAACCGCCAACAGTTAACGACTAAGCCTGATTCTGCGACTAGAGCGAGGCTCTTGTGAATGGCTCAAGTTTCATTCTCTGAACTCGGCTAACTAGGCGCTCATTGTTCAAACGCTGTCAGTTTCTCAGTACCACTCACAGCTCCGACCTAAGACAAACGCCCCAATGTTCCGGCCCGGTCCAGCTCTATGGCCGTATTATCCAGCCCGTCGGACTGGCCGTGTATTCTGCTCCGTCTATCCCGTGGACACGGGCCGGGAGAGCGTGTCTGTGTGTCTGTGTCATCATCACGCCACTGACGCCGTGCCCGGCAGAGTCACTCACGCTGACGGAGAAGTCGGTGGAGGCGTTGATGTAGCTCAGCCGTGTGTCGTCCAGGGGCGGCTCGCTGAGGATGGAGCGGCGCTGTAGGACGCCTGTCCTCTGCACCAGCAGCGCCGCGCCCACTGAAACGGAGAGAGGGCAGGTCAGGGCAGGGCAGGGCAGGGCAGGGCAGGGCAGGGCAGGGCAGGTCAAGTCAGACGCTGAAAAACGTCAAACTTGCAGCAATCTAGCGCCGTCCGCGAGCAAAACGTCGGACGAAACAGATCAGATCAACTCAGCTCTCAGCTGAGCCTTATGGAAATGTTGCATCGTATTTACAGAAAGGAATATTAACAACAAAAACAAACACGGTGGCGTCCGAGCGAACGAGGTCAGATCAAACGAGCGCTTTCGCTGTCCATTTGTGCGTACAACGCAACGTCGAATGTAATGCAAGACGGCAGATGACGAATGCCGATTGTGAAACACTACCTACAACTGCGCATATTGCTGAAGACGATATGCGCCTCAATAACGCAATAGCGGTATGGATCGTTACGTAAACGCATACAGCAACCCTACCTATTGATCCTACGTTATTGATATTAAATATGCCACGCATCTCATATATCCGACCACTGTCTCAGGAATGCGTGCGTGCAGCCTGTGTGAGATATAGAGCAGAGTGGGAGAGAGGGAAGAAGGAGAGAGGGAAGAAGGAGAGAGGGGTTTGGGAGAGAGGGGAGAG
>JARFNZ010132971.1:0-19415 GCA_031763405.1 Balanus nubilus
ACACAACATGCTCGGGGGGGGGGGGGGGGATTCAGGAGCGCCACACGACATCCTCCCCATCCCCTGCAGCCCCCTCCCCAGCACTCGCCTCCCTCCTCGCGGCATCCTTCCTCAGTTTGGCCTTTTCCGTCCTCCGCTGGGCGCCGGCTCGTGCTCCGACATCCTCCTCCTCCCCGTCGTCCTCGTCCTCGCTCTCCGCGGCCTGCTCGTCCGGCTTCCTCCCGATCCAGCCGCGGCACTGCGACGAGCCGCAGAAGCACCGCTGCGCCTTACGGCCGTACCTGCCGAGAAGGCACCGGCACGGGACGGGACGGTTGACGATACTGATATTGGGGGTTAAGGCGTACCGACGCAAGGTACAACCATACGTGGTATGGTTGTAGCCGACGTGCTACCGGAATAGCATACATCACCGTACGGGATTTACTGCAATTATAATTGTAAAATAGGAGAAGCACGTCTTAGATAAATGTGGTAAGTGCATCGAAGAGATAGTCAGATAGGTATGCAGGTTAAAACACTGAAACACTGTGAGGCTCTGTTCCAGAATTTACGAATACTGTGAGGTCCAGCCAACGACACAGACGTCTGGTATCCTCAGGGTAGTCAAACGAGTGTAAGCTGAGAGGAATGCTGGGACGGGGATCTGACCTGCGCAGCTGATAGTCGAATGTGACCTCCTCTCCCGCAGCCACCGGCCGCTGCGTGAAGAAGCCGATACGCAGCTCCCCGTTCACCGTCCACTGGGGACGGGGGGGGGGGGGGGGTCACGGGGGTCATAGCCGGGTCAGAAGGGGGGGGGGGTATACTGTGGACGTCCACTGGGAGACAGTGGGGATTACCTACGATACAGCGGGGTCAGTTCCACTTCAACCGATCGCACCACAAGGTCTTCCGGGTTAATGAACACAGTTCGAACTTCTCTTTAGCACACATTTCCGACACGAGATCTCGCGCCAAGCAGAGCTTGTTGCAGACACCCCCGCGTCTCAACCCAAACGCACAATGCATTGTAGGAGGCATAATGTATCCATACAAATGTGTGTGAAAGAGACAAAGGCTCGCGCTTTGCATACCAGAACACAGTTCATTCCACCCATTGCAGTCCCCCGATCATGATCGCGGCCTCCAATTCTGGTCACTGGCCATCCCAGTCAGGGGCGTACACCGAGCGCCGACGCAACTCCAGTCCAGCGCGCCACACCAGATGAGCTTCGCAGCTCAAACGTCAGACTGAAAAACGTCCGTCGCTCTGTCGCGGCTGGCGCTCAGCAGCTTCGCCTCAGACTCTGCGACAAAGCCGGACTCCCACCCTCTCTCACCTTTCGCTGTTCTGAGCTGGGTCCTAAGCCGGGTGACCACAACTGACCTTTTGCGTCTCCGAGTTGGGGTCGCAGCTGTGGTTGATGAAGCGCGAGTCGTTTCCCTTCTCGGTGGCGTCGACGATGGTGTCGCCGCGCAGCGCCATGAAGTACTGGTGGTTGTACTTGAGCCGGGCGTACTCCTTCCGACGGCGGCGGAACTCCCGCGTGTCCAACACCTGGACGACACGGGCGGCAGGCACAGGTGTCCTGTTATAACCGCTAGAGAGCGCTATAGATTGTTCGGAAAGGGAAGGAATCCCGCAAAAAGGTAAACGGTTCTTACTATCGCGATGTTCTTTTTCAGATGAAATGATAACGTAAAAACGATTCCGACAAAATATGGAGAATGAATGAATGAGAACCACCCATGAAATGGATGGCACATAATTTGCCAGTAAAAGACCTTTGTGAGGAGCTTCATGTGATATATAATTAATATCGTAGCGGTTAGCTAGCAACCACCCAGATGCCTGACAGCGCCATATAACTCTAGTAGTAACTGATGTTTCGGGGCGCGTCGACTGCTTGAGTCAGATCGTACCGAGCCATGCAACTCTGAGAACAACAGCCCTCGCCTGCCGCACCACTGCTAACGTATCCAACAACTCCCTCCTCCACAGCCGTCCACCGTCCACTGACCTCTCCGACATACTCGTAGATGAAGGCCCCGGCGGGGAGGTCCTGCAGGGCTCGCAGGCCGTAGCCTTTCAGGTCGGTCCTGAATACCTCCGTGCGGCAGTAGCGGCGGCGTGTGAACCGCTTGTTACCGCACCGGTCCCCCACCGGGCACCGGGAGCTGTGATGATACAGGGGAGGGGGAGGGGAGGGTGAGGACACGGGCCGGGCTCGAAATGACACCAGCACGCGTCGTCACACATCAGATGACACCGGACACATCCCTCATTCCTGTGTGGCGATGGCGCCAGAAGGTTCTCCGTTCTGAGCCGAGGATTCCTCGGCGGCGAATGTTCACCACTCGAGGCGGGCGGACTCACCATTCGATCATGAGCAGCCGGTTGAGACAGTCGGCGCCACAGCCCCGCTCTCCCCGCTCCACCTCCTCGGGACCGAGGCTGCAGTCACAGGCCATCCGACGCGTCTCCTTCTGCTGCTTCGTCTCGCGCGGCTTCGGCGCCAGCCAGATGTTGTCCGTGATCACCTGCAGGCGGGGGGGGGGGGGGGGGGGGGGGGGGGGGGGGGATAGGTCAAGGGTCATGTCAAAGGTCAGGAAACATGCTATAGTGCAAGTCAGAATACTGGTTACCAAACCTGATTTTCTACCCTTTGATGACGCCACTTGGTTGTAAAAGCCACACACACCTAATACATAATACAAAACATACAAAACATCTGCCCATATAGAAAAGGAATGTGATAACCTGCAGGCTGCAGCAGATACGTGAACGAAAGTGATAAGATACATACTTATGTATCTTCTCACTTTATGGCCTATTATAACTTTAATGGAGCCATTCAATATCATTAAACGAAACAAAATTATCGCCATCCGATTTAAACAATTATTAAAGAATGAAACATCATCTCCTCCTACTTACCTGGTAGTTTCTCAGCTTCTCTCCGATCTTGGTGGCGTGGATGCGGCTGTTGGCGAACTTCTGGTTGAGCACCTTGGCCAGTGTGCTCATCCCCGTCTCCGCCGCCGACTTCCTCCTTTCGGGACTGGTCGCATACTCCGGCCGCCTCTTCTGACCGGCGGTCTTCTCGGCCGGCCGCTGGTCGGCCCTCGTCTCCCCCGCTGCAGGTTTGGGCTGCGCCGGACTCCTCGAGTCAGACGATTCCGTGGCGCCGGAGCACGGCGGCACCGCTGGACTCCTGCCGATGATGTCAGTGGTCGGCGGTCGCCGCTCCGGGGCTGGACTCGGAGAGTCGGCGTCGGTAACGGCGACAGGCTGATCCTGCAGTCGGCTAGGGGAGTTGGAATCCCGGCCAGCGGTCGCTAGTTCTTTGCTCTCGGATTCTGCCGTCTCGGCAATGGTCGCTGCGCCGACAGCAGGCTTCTCCGGCTCCTTGCTGTCGGCGGTCCCTGGATCCTTATTAGCTGTTCCTGGCTCCTTATCACCTGCCTCTGGCTCCTTATCAGCTGTCTCTGGCTCCTTCTCAGCTGTCCCTGGCTCCTCATCAGCCGTCGCTGGCTTCTGATCCGCTATCCCTAGCTCCTTATTAGCTGTCACTGCCTCCTTATCACCTGTCTCTAGCTCCTTACAGACCGTCCCTGGCTCCCTAGCAGCGGCCATTGGCTCCTCATCTTGAGCCAAACGTTCCTGTTCCTCGCTCCGCGCCTCCGAGTGCGTGGCGGCAGGGGTCCGCTCCGGCGCCTCCCTCCCTGATCCCCCGGCCACGTCCGTTTCCTCCGACTTCAACGGCCGACTCTTCAGACCAGCTACGGCGTCCGACTCGGTCCGCTGAGAGCTCGACGCCTGACCCTCAGGTCGCTCATCGACTACGGCAGGCTCCCCCGTCCAAGTCTGAGAGGGAGAGTCCGTCGCCGTTCTGACCTCCGCCAGCGCTGAACTGGAGCCTGACACAGCACCAGTGACGGTAGGCGCCTGTTCTGGCGGCGGGCTCTCAACGTTAGAATCGCCGGCCGCTGGCGGTGATGGCAGTGGGATGTCTGGAGGTGTTTCAGAGACTGCAGAGTCATACTCCGGTGTCGGATGAGACGGATCATACGCAGACTCTGACTCTGACTCTGACTCCGTGTTGGCCTGTCCAGACGGGAGCTTTTCTGCGATGGATTCAGTCGTCGGCGCGGGTTGCTCCGGCAGGGAGCTGCCCTGGCTCTCGTCGGTGCCGGCAGTGGGATGCTCTGGGTTGTAGATGCAGTCAGAGACGGCGCTCCTGTCGTCGGCGACTAGTTCTTGCAGCTGCTCGCGAGAAGCCGCGGGATCCTCGCTGGCCATGCCCAGCTGTGGCGGCTCTTCTTTCGACTGAAGCTCTGAACTAGAGCCGACTGTTGCTGGCTCGTGCGGATGCTCCGAACTAGATTCCAGCTCAGCATCCACAGCCGCCGATACCGCCCGCATGTGTTCAGAATCAGAGTCGCTGTCATACTGAATCGACTCAAGACGCCGCTGCTGGAACTCAGAGTCGGGACGAACGACGGGTTCCTTTGCAGAGTCTTCGATCACCCCCTGATCAGACTCAGGAACGAGCTCACTGAGTTCCTTTTCCACGTTGTCGTTAAGATCCGAACATCCCTCTGTCGTTTGGCTAAGACAGTGCGACTTTTGTGATGCGTCACTTTTAGCCGAGTCTTGTCGGCGGATGGACCTCTCAGCAGTGGGATCTACGTTTGATACCTCCTGCTGTTCCTCCTCACGTCCGGTTTTAACGTCAGACCCATCACCTGCAGGCGCCTCCCCTGGAAGGGGTATCTCGTCCAGGTCCATGCCCACTACCAGTGGTGGCTCCTCAGGAAGACTTCTGGGAGCCCGGTCTCCATCAGACGTTGGACTTTTAACGCTGCGTCCCAAGTCTCCGGAAACTGGGTCGGGCACGGGGATATTTGACGCATCATCGCGGTGTGCAGCGTTTTCAGACACAGAATCCGGGCCAGGCACTGCTGCACTTGCCAGCTTGCCAGGACAGGCCTGAGGCGCTGGACCGTCATCCAATGCTCCACGATGTAGGACTTGTTTCGGACTGTCGGGACTCAATGACCGTCTGTCTTGCTCCGGACTTGAGCTCTCCGAACTCGAATGGGCGGCGGTAGCATCATCGTGTCCCAGTACGCGTTCTTCGGACATCGAGACATCCCGATCAACATCCTCGGTCAACCGGCTTATCACGGAGCCGTCAACAGCGTCCTTGGTCGGCTCCATCGGCAGCAGCTCCGCCGCCGAGTCGTCGGCCATCTCCTCCCGCGTCGCCTCATCAACAGAGACAACAACAGCGTCAACAGCGGCTTCAACAGCAGAGTCAGCCGCCGCCATATCAACTTCTAGCGCTGGCGTGTCCTCAGCCGTCTCTACATCACCTACGAGCGGCGTCGCCTCACTGGGCTGTTCATCAGGGATACTCGTCACAACGACAGACGGCTGGGCGTTGGGCGAGGCAGCCCCCGCGTCAGCCAGTCCTTTTGAGCTCTCCTCTCCCACCGGACCAGCCTCGGACCGTACTTGTTCCTGCGGCCGCTTCCCGGCCGACACCGGCCAGAGACCGACGCTCACCGGGGTCCAGCCCAGGAACGGACCGTCCTCGTCATCCGAGGACATCTCCGCATCGTCGGCCACGCCGCTGGGGCCGGCGACGGCCAGCGACGCGGCGGCAGAAGCGTTCTGAGACGACAGCGGCGGAGTTGGCGGCTCGATAGACAGCACAAACATCGGTGACGGACGGTCACTGCCGCCGCGGGGGAGCTTAGCCGGCGAGGGAGTCGCTAGTCGCTTCACGTCAAATGCGAACGACACACGTTCCTCCGGCGCCGCCGCCGACTGCGCCGCGCCATCGCCGCTTCGACGGGTGGCGCACAGCGTCGAGGACGACGAGGCCGTCCCTCCGTCCGGAGGCTGGCCGACAGCGGACCGCCGCCGGGCGCGACGCATCGCCCGCTGCCGCCGGCTCGGCTCCACGGAGGTCTCATCCCCGCCGGAGTAGCCGTCACTGCCGGGTGGTGAACCCACCTCCGCCCCGACAGCCTGGGCGGCGGCGGCGGCGGCGGGGGCCGATCGCAGGCTACCCCCGCTATCGTTGGAGTCAGACGCCCGAGACGGCAGTGACGGGAAGCTGCAGGCGTTGTCGTCGGCGTCCGGCGGCGGAGCACCGAGCAGCGGGGGACTGCGGGAGTCGGCCGCCGACACCGCCGGGCTGCTGACCTCAGAGGCCGTCCGGGGCGGGCTCGGGGAGGCCGCTCTGTCCACCGCCGGCGGGCTCCAGGACGGCTCAGCGCTGGCCTCGGCCGCCGGGGGCTCGGCAGGAGGAGGAGTGGGCGGCTGCGGCTGGCCGCGCGTGGAGCGTCGGGTATCTCGCGCTCCAGAGGCCGACCTGCTCTGCCGGGTGGGTTTCGGTGATGGCTGAACCAGCGTGGCTTTAGTGCGCGACCGGGAAGACCGCGGTGTGCTGGCCTGGTGATCAGGTTTCTCCACACTGGGTGAATCGGACGAATCCTTGTCCGCAGCAGGGAGGGGGAAAGACTGTTGGGCTTGAGATGACTGTGGTGCGTGATTTCTCTCGACGACATTGTGACCCTTTTCTGGGCTTATGGCAGTTTCCTTACTCTTCACACCGCTCGACATTTTCTCTTCCGTTTTGGAGACGTCCACTGCGCTGACATTCAGCTCAGTTTTCTTTGGGGTTCCCCCACTGCTCTGTCTTGTACTCCTGGTCCTCAAACCGCTTTTTTCGCTCTTCACCTTGAAATCCCTTCTTGTCCGCTTCGTGCCTCGACTCTCTCCTTTCTCCGACTTCTTAACACTCTCTCCCGCTTCTGCCGCACATTTCACCCATGTCACCCCCTCTCCACCAACAGCCGACAGCCCACTCGTCGCCAGTCGAAGCTCCACGCGACCCAGGAAGCGCTGCAGCATCGGCGACGCGTCGCTCCCCGCACAGGCGACGTCGAACCCTGCGAACGGAGCGTCGGCGTCGCATGAGTTCTCGTCATCCATCGGAGGGGACCCGGCGGTGGCCCTTGTGGCACGACCGGCCGCCGCCCGCCGGCCCGCCCCTCGTTTCTGAGCCGAGGCGGGGCTGGCCGACAGGACGCGGCGCCGCGAGCTGGTCCGCCGCGTCACCGGGGAGCTGACCTCTGGGTCAGCCGCGGCGGCGCTGGTGCCGTCCCCCGCCGGACCTGGCGGCGGCGGCGGGGACATGAGAGTTTTCTGCCCGGTCGGGACCGTGACGGGCTGTTCGGAAGAGCGATCGGTCTTGTCTCTGATGTTCGCTGGGGTGGAGATGGGGGATAGTTTGGTGTCGTCCGTCGTTTGACGACGGTCTTTGTGCTGAGAGCTATCCTGAGATGAAACTTGAACGCTTGAAATCTCGCCGGCGTCATCTTTGGGCGTAGCCAACTGTTCCAAGGAGTTATATTCATCAGATTTTTTGGAGTCCTGGTTAGATTTAACTTTTGAGGAATCTCGCCGATCCCTATCACGGACATCATCTTTGGAGGACTCCTTCCCTTGCCTGTCGCTGATATGGTCCTTGGAGGAATCCCGCTTGTCTTTCCTTTCAGACCTACCTTTAGATGAATCTCGACGGTCCTTCCTATCGGAACCACTTTTTGAGGAGTCTCGTCGGTGGTCATGTCGAGAACGATCTCGGGAGGAATCTCGCCGGTCCTTCCGTTCAGAACTACTTTTCGAAGAATCTCGTTGGTCCTTTCGACGGGACTCGTCCTTGGAGGACTCGTGTCTGTCTTTATGCCTGGAACTATCTCTGGATGAGTCGCGGTGATCTTTGTGCCTAGAACTGACCTTGGAGGATTCATGCCTGTCCTTATGCCTTGATCTATCCTTGGAAGATTCCCGACGGTCTTTGTGCTTGGGTCTATCTTTGGATGAATCATGACTATCTTTGTGTCTGGAGCTATCCTTAGAAGATTCATTTCGGTCTCTATGCCTCGAGCCATCTTTGGACGATTCTCCACGATCTTTGTGTCTCGGGCCACCTTTGGACAATTCTCCTCGATCCTTATGTCTCGAGCCATCTTTGGACGATTCTCCCCGATCTTTGTGTCTCGAGCCATCTTTAGACGATTCCCTCCGATCCTTATGTCTCGAGCGATCTTTGGACTCTGACCGATCTTTATGTTTGGAACTGTCCTTGGAGGAACTGCTATATCCATCTTTCCGTCTGGATTCATCCTTTGATGATTCTCGCCGGTCTTTCTGACGAGGCTCCTCCTTCGACGATCGTTGTCCTTCTCCATGTCGAGAGGCATCTTTGGAGGATTTGTCTCCCTTATGAGAGCGAGCTTCTTCCTTGCGGCTGGAGTTATCTTTAGACGTAGTTCCTCGGTCCTTGCGATCAGAGCCTCCCTCGGCGGACTCATGACGGCTCTTGTGGTGGGAATCCTCTTTCAAATCTTGGTGAGATTTGCGTTGAGAACTTCCAGTGGATTCTCGCCGGTCCTTTGACTCACCACCTGATTCCTTCTTCCGACGGTCCTTATGTTGGCAACTCTTGCTCGGTTCTCGACGGTCTTTTTGACGAGAGCTTTCGCTCGACTTCCCACAGTCTTTATGACTAGAACTCTCAACCGACTCTCGATCTTTTTGACGAGAACTATCACTGGACTTCTGTCCGTCTTCCGACCTGGAGCTGTCACCGGATTCTCGTTGGTTTTTGTGCGAAGAACTCTTAGAAGCCTCCTCTCTGGTCGTCTCGCCGGTAGCGTCGTCACATTTCTGTCCCGGTTCAGGGTGGGAGGAGTCCGCAACTGGTTTCAGTGGAGACTCATCGCCTTTGTCAGACGGGCAAGACGCATCGGGCTGCTTTTCAGAACTGCTAGTGCTCACAACTTTCTGCTGTTTGGCTTTGTTTGGTAAGCTTTTCTTCGACATTACCTTTGGGCTCACTTGACTGGCGCAATCAGCTTCTACAGCTTGAGGCACTGCTCCAGTGCTCACAGATTTCTGCTGTTTGGCTTTGCTTGGTAAACCTTTCTGCAACATTACCTTTGGGCTCTCTTGACTGGCACTATCAGCTGCTGCAGCTGGGGGCGCCGCTTCGGTGCTCACGACAATCTGCTGTTTGATTTTGCTTGGTAAGCTTTTCGTCAACCTTCCCTTTGGAGTTTCCTGACTGACACTGTCATTCGCTACAGCTGGGGGCGTTGCTTCGGACTTCTGTTGATCGGCATCAACAGCGTTTCCGGAACTCTCCGCCTTTTGCTCTGGGTCTCCTGCATCCCCATTCGAAGACCGCCTCTCACCCTGGCTCAGACGACTGCTGCGTCGGGATCGGGGCCCGGACGAGTCCACTGCGCCGCTCCGAGGGGAGGCCCATTTTCCAGCCGGACCAGCTGAAGGCGGCTGCGCGGGGGATCCCGAGACGGCTGCCGGCGGTGGCGGTGGCGGTGGCGGGGGTGGCGGCTTCACGTCTCCAGAGGAGGCATCGCCGCTGGTGGTCGCGGCGGCGGCGGCTGCAGTGCGCAGGCTGGTCCGCCGCGGCCGGATGGCGGCCGGCGCCGCCGGACTGGTCACCGGGCTACCGGCCACACTCGTTTGGTCTCGCCGCTTCACCATTGCCTTTTAACACCTGAAACTGAACGACTTCGGGTCAGAGGACGACGAACACAACACATTGTCGGTGTTGGTTTGGACGACGAAAGGCACAATTTCACAAAGGCGCCTTGGATAGGCCTGAACAAGAAAACAATGAACTGTGGAGTCAGTAACACCAATATAAACACAAATGTTTTGTGCTTTAACATTTTCTGTGCATTCAGATTACAGTCAATCGACTCTGGTGGCTGCCGGCTGCCTGGCTACAGTCAAGAGTCAGTCACTGACTTAATAACATCTGGCTGTTCAGTATATATACAGTTGAATATCAACTGACAGAGTGGGGGCCAAATGACTTGAGTGTAATGAAACTGGCGATATCAATTGGCCAACTATAACTGAAATATTGACTTACCAGCTAGAGCTGTTTGTAATGTAATCCATGCCAAACTACTTGTTTCTTTTAATTGGTATAATTAAACCTAGCCATTCCATTATCACAAACTCATAACTGAATCAAGTCAAATTTGATTCAGGCACATTTAAGATTATTAAACCAAATAATTGACAGGTAGATTCACAATGCGCATTCTGAATTGGGGAAAATTGGGGCATTCCCAGACATTTTGACGGGAAAAAACACACTCATCCCTCACTTGTTCAAATTTTTGCCCATTAGCATATCCTGGGTTTTGAATTCAGATTGAACAAAACTATCTCGATGTCATCTAAGGTTTTGGAGTTATGGCCTAGGGCAAACTTGCGAGCTCAGCCTGCAGAGGCGTTTTTGAATGTACAAATTTGGTATTTAAATTAAGAAAAGGCGAGGAAGATTTATATGGCTGAATTCCACATGAAACGGAGATTCTACGTTAGACCTATATTGTGTGACATTAAAGCACCTTGACGCCGCGACGTCGCCCCCTTTTTTCCGTTGGCATCCGGTGACCACGGGTAGGTACACCTTATTTCAGTTTCTACCGCAAAAATACTTCTGTATGAACTGATCAACAACGCAACGAACCAAAAAGTGATTTCCTCTTATTCCCATAATTTCCGTCAATGTACCTGCGTAGCCTCGATTTATCCCGAGGGAAGGGATAATGGGCGAATATCACAGCTGCTATTGAGCCTAGGGAGCAAAGTAGGTAGAGACATGCTCCTTGCCCCCCGGCATTTTTGCCTTTGAATGCAACTTGTAAAGCACAATGCATTGTACAATTTTGCTGACATACCCCCACTTAAGAAACTGAATGTGACAAATGAATTCAGCAGTAATGTTAAGATTAAACAACAAGTTACACCTAACGTTTCGTTGTATTCACTTTCTCAGGGGCGCAATCAATAAATAAAAACGTTGGGTGTAACTTGTTGTTTAATCTGAAAATTACTGCTGAATATCCCCACTTGTCATCCTGGTGGTGCACCTGGCTGTTACCTCTTCATTTATTAGTTAGTATAATATACCTACCTATCAATCAGTGTCAGAATTTTGGTTATCTTCTGGTCTATTTGTGGTTCAAAAAAGTTTGATCTCTTAAAAACTATTTTTTCACATACTGTCACTCACATTTCCATATTCCACTCGCAAATTAAACACAATGATTTGTTATGGGTAGGTGACAGCAAATGTGCTGACTGTTTGAATACTGCAATGCACCTCTAGGTGGGAAAAGAATATGTGTACTGCACAACTCATGCCAGTATGAATATTCAACAAGAAGTGGGTGTCACGTAATGGTTCACGTTGGGAACAAACTCCGCAGCTAGAAGCGCTGGCACCTATCCAGTCCTTCACGGCCCATTGCGCTATTAGCCATTTATGCATAACCTAATATAACCTGATCTAACCCAAACTAACCTCTCGCCAGTGTAGGGGACGAGGGCTGCCATCCCTCTCAGTTCTCCGGAATAACTCGCGTCAAAAACGGCGAATCGCGACGAAAGTGTCGGTACCCTACTATTCATAAATCCTATATTGTCGGTACCTGGAAATTTTGAAACCGTGACCCTCGTGACCTGTGTTTTTTTTTCTCAAGAACATGTCGAGCGCAAATGGCGTTCCGTGGTATATCGATGCTTATAGCTCTCATACTTCCTGATGTATGATGTCCAGGAGTACGTAAACAGGTGTTCAGGTTCAGGTTCAGATAGTGGGCTGATTTTAGACTTTCGTGTATTCCGTGCCCACATGTTGTTTGGTTGGGGTACTGGTGGATATCATGAAGGAATGATGTCGTTGCGGTCCAGTATTGGTCCAGCCTGTTTTGTTAATTCATCTGTAGATGCAGCTGAGACTACATTATCAGCAGTATGTTCTAGTGCGTAACAATTATGTTCGAGAATAAGTTTTCTCTTGCATAATGACGTGGCCTGTTTTTCTTTAGCTTGAGTGTCCTCTGGTCCGTACATCTCGGGCTTTCTCAAAAGAAAAGGATGATTGTACATTTAATTTTCCAGTTAGTAGTTTACATGTTTCTATCAGATCTCCTCGCCTCACCCTCTCCTATATGCTATACAGCTTCAGTCGTTTTAGGCGCTCTCGATATGGCAGGTGCTTGAGACCTTTCACGAGTTTGGTGGCCCGTTTCTGGACATTCTCGAGGGCCGCAAAATCCTGTCTCATGTAGGGTCCGACTGCTTGTGTACAGTAATTGAGATGAGGTAGCACATAGGTAGAGTAAAAACTGTATAGTTTAAGATGTAAAGGCATTCAAATACAATCTGAGAAGCTTCAAAGCATACATGCCCTTGTTGGCAGCACGATGACAGTGCGTTGTTGGCTTCAGGATGTTGACTATGTGCACTTCCAAGTCTTTCCAATCGTTGTTTCACGTAACATTTTTCTCCTCCATCTGCCTGTCCCATAGCATACCTCGTCTTGGGGTTAATGGCACCATAGGGCCACTAACACCATACACTTGGCAGCATTAAACTTCAGGAGCCATTTATCAGACTAATGCGACATGGTTGGCAAAGTTGCTGTTTGCTGGTATACATTTTGCACTCTTTTGTATTCTGATTGACGGCTTGAGGTCTCCAGAGCTTGATCCAGTTGACTGAATCAAAGCAAATATGATTATTAATCATATCTGATTTGATTATGTTTATTTTCCCCTTTTCAAAGAGTACAAACATTTTCAAAAGAGTATAAAAGAGTGCAAAATGCATACCAGCAAACAGCAACTTTGCCAACCATGAGTCGCATAGAGCCCTTAGTTACCATGAGATCTTCATGGTTTCCAATGCGATTACGACCCCCAAAGGTCAACCGAGGTCACTGACCTCTGATGACCTTAGATGACATTTATTTTTATTTCCAGAGACTTGGTTTTATGCTTCGATTTCAAATTTCACGTTCACTTTACACAAATATAGGTTCAAATGGGGTTATGATCTATTGCAGGTCACCTGAAGTAACTGACCTCAGATTTTGTAAGTTAGCCTGAGACCTTTGACAAGGAATGAAAGTTGACTGAGACCTGGAATGTATCAAAACGCATTCTACTGACCAAAAGGAACGTCTTGGTCTTTGTAGCATGGCTCTAGCTTGAGTAGAAGTAGTTCTATTGACAAAAATGGAAATTGGTGATTTTGGGCCATTGACCTGACCTCAGAGGTAGGTGACCAGAGGCTAGTTTAAGCAAATATTTCCAATTGTAATAGCCAAATGAAAAATTGTGGTTGATTTGAAACACCCTGCAGGTAAAACTTCAGTATCACACCTTCCAGTTTATAAGAGTTCACCATTTGGAGACTATAACAGATGAAGAAAGGGTAGTCAGCTGACTATTTTAAGTGCAGATTGAAAAGTGTGGGAACATGGCTAGTGCCACCTATTGATGAGCATACAATGCTGCAATTTCTAGACCAGCTGGCTGTTTGAGGTTCAAATCAAGCCTCAATTAGAGCATTAGTTGATGCAAATTAAGATGTATTACCAAAGGTAGAATCATAGGTGAGATTTTAGATGAGGGTAAAGCAAATATTTTAGGCTAAGTTAGTGTTTTGGCTTCATGCTGAAGGTCTGAAGCCTAATACAAAATAACTTAACCAAAATATTTGCTTTATCCCTAGCCTGAAATATGTTCCTGTGAACCCCAAATGCACAAACCCTGGGACAAACATCCATGGATTAGGTTAGGTTAGTTAGTTAATCTTTGGTTTAAACATAAACCAACCTATAACACTAATCTATCTTTAAAATATAAACCTCAGGCCTTTGGCCTGAAGCCACTTTAACACAACTTAACATAGCTTAACATAAAATAATAAAAGGTTACAATTTTAAGTTAACTTATTTTCAGGCCTTCAACCTTCCTTAGAGACCTGAAGCCAAAAACCAAATAACTTTACCTAAAATATTTGTTTCACCCTTGCTTGAAATCTCTCCTATGCTTCTGCCAATCCTTTTTTTACATGAGCTGCAGCTCCAATTGGGGTCGGATTGTAACTGCCAAGTGATGGCTGGTCTCGATGTCACAGCTCTGCATCCTAATCTATAGGTGTAATGTGGTATTTGCCATGTTTCTACACTTTTAAGTCTGCACTTAGAATATAGGGTCCCCATATGGTGAACTACCAGCACTGTTCAGCCACCTGCAGCCTAAATTTAGGCTGCATACATCACACCTGGGTGATCCCACACATGTCTGAAGTGCAGCACATATGGGCGGAACACTTCTGCAGAATATTCTGCATGTGGCAAATTGTGGCTAAAAGAACTCATCAAATAGTGTACTGCTGGCACTTCTACAAGGGAAAATGATTCAATATCACACTATATCACATTTCCACAAATTGCTGGTACATCACTATGTCTTTACACCACTATCATGCCTTACATCAGACATTTGAATCAAAAGTGTGCCATGTTCAAATCCTAGTATGAAAATCCAGGCTGCAGAAAACCAATTAAGGCTGCGGACAGTGAAGTCACACAAGCAACATACTTCACTTTACTTTAGTGATACACAGATTTTGATGCTTGTTATCCTGTGGGACCGGATCTTTAAACTAGTGAGCGATCTATGGGGCAGGACCCAAAAGGGTCTCTACTGCACAAGTGCATGCATGCTACGGCCTAGTGTAAAATTTTACAAAAAGCTGCATGAAACAAACAATGCTATTAACTTTGGGGGCAAGATACTTAAGTTTTACCATTAAATATTTTGAGATAGGATGTGTTCAGCATAGGTGCAGTTAAACACATTGTTGGCAAAGTTCCTGTTTGCTGGTATACATTTTGTATTCTGATTGAGGGTTTGAGGTCTCCAAAGCTTGATCCAGTTGACTGAATCAAATCAAATATGATTATTAATCGTATCTGATTTGATTATGTTTTTTCCCCTTTTCAAAGAGTACACAAATTTTCAAAAGAGTATAAAAGAGTACAAAATGCATACCAGCAAACAGCAACTTTGCCAACCATGGTTAAACATAGTTTAAAAAAAAAAAAAATTAGCTGAACCTTTGGAATGGGCAGTTTTGTGAGATCAGAACCTGTGCTAAGCAGAGCTTGTTATGCAGGTCATGACCTCTACCGTCTGATCGGGAAATTCCAGGTAGCCAGCAGAATTTAGTTTGAAAGTTCAATGTACCCACAAAGCTGGACACGCTCCGCCCCACTCACTGACTTCAACTGATCGTGCTGCAGCTGCCGACCGCAGGCGATCCCTGTCAGAAGTAAATAATGAGTGCCAAAGCACCTCAAACCCAGGCTCTCACTACTGGGAGTCCAGCGCTCTACCAACTGAGCTACGGGTGGCCAACTTACCTAATTAGCTAATATTTGCAAATCTAAAGGGTTTGGTAACATTTGTGTCCAACAGAGAATTTCCATGCTATTCGTGATGTAGTTAGACAATACCAGTACACCACAACAATGGCATGGCAATGGCATGATTAGTCTGACATAAGAGAAAGTCAATACCTACCAATCATAAGACAATCAAGAGTCAATACCTCTATCATCCCACATACATTTCCTTGGACACTTGGAACCAAGCTAGGCAAAAATTTCATGCAAGTATCATCTATGTAAAAACACATTTGTCTCATAATCGAATCATCACGAAGACGACTTTCCTGCCTTGCTAGGTGTGTAGGTACCTTGTCCACATGCTCGCCGTGTTGCCGAGTGGTGCCTGTTACAATATCTTGAACTGTGTCCGTCACGGCCGATTGCCAAACTAGACGTTTATAAATTATGGAAAACTAACCTTTTTAGATGCGAAATCAAAAATATATTGTCAAGAAGTTGAATGCATTATGCAATTTATCTCAGTTTTTCTTCCCAAATCCACACCAACAATGAGAACAACAAACACCCGCCATGCTGTGCGCTTGGCAAAAATGATACAAAAACTGCGCACTTGCTTCATATAATTTTAGTACTACCAGTTCTGTAATATTTTCCCTCCCTTCATGACGGCCTATTTTTTTCATTACAGTTGTTTGAAATTTATCATTTGTATGCCAATTTTTATTTTTATTAACCCAATTTCTCACTTGATTGTTTTTGGAGTTATTTTTATTCCAAAATATTGCATTTATGAACTGGATTCCATTTCATTTCTCGACCTATTATTTTCCTTTTTTGAATAGGAAGTTTTCCTTTAAGGCTACTAAATACAAAAATAATTATATATCCATACGCTCCGCGCACCGCAAAAAACGGCCCGCAGCAAAACACACGCGTGCTGCCTGTGCCTCAGCATTGGGTGCCGATCGTGCGTATAGTGTTCTATGACCGTGGTGTGTGTTAATTGAATAAATTGTTTTTATTTCCGTTAGACGATGGCCGACAAGGGCTCCGTTTCAAAGGGGATGTGAGCCCTCCAGTTCATATATTTTTTTAATTACGCCTATGCTTTGGCGGATTCAGAACGGCGGTGTCGGGCGCTTCAGCTTTGGGGGCATAACCAGTTTATACAGCCTTGGCATAACCCCAAAGAAGTCACAAACTTCATAAAACATCCTTACGCATTGTTAGACGTTTTAAAAAACTTTCCTTTATAAAAGTTGTTTAGATTTCCTTTAACCTTACCTTAGAATACCTTAGAAGATCCAAGACTTGTAAGGCACATCTTGGGGTTATGATAAGGCAGCTGATACAGGAGCTGCCATTTGTTGGAGTATTATTACCCAGGCGACCATATTTTCATCTATCACATTCACATGAAAGGGCCTGAGCATAGCGCAGCATTCTCATCAAGTTTAAAAAAAGATAAGTAAAATTGATGTCTCAAAGCGAGCGGGCGAGCTCTCAAATTTATCGCCCAGCTGATCCTGGATCATTTTTCTGGATCATTTTTCATACGGCATCTCCTCTATCACCTGCCCTACCATTACCCATCTTGGTGTCTGATTCGCTTGGTCTTGTCAAGCTCTATTTCATCAAATCTGATGACTTAACTAGGTTCATGTTGAGGCAATGAACATCATGTCTGCCCAGAACTTGTCAATGTTGCACTTGAAGCTGTTGATGGAATCTTTATATGACCCAGGAGGGGAGCTTGTTCCATTTGGCCACAGCACAGTAGCTAAGGTGGTTTCTCCGGATTCAAGTTAGCCTTAGGATGGTCACCTTTGTAGTGGTGACCTCTTGTGTGGCAAACTGCAGGGTTCTTGAAGAACACCTCCCAGGATACTCCTAGCAGGCCATGCATGAGCTTGTACATGAGGATGATGTGACATGTCTCCTCTTCATCATCAGTACTGGAGCGATGGTAACTGGATTCTGCAGTGTCTTTCCTCATAGTCCAGATTGCATAGCTCTTGCAATAACTAGTGGCTCTTCTTTGGACCCTTTCAAGTAGGTTATAGGTAGCAACTGGTCAGCTTTGTTGAAACTAAGGGCCCTTAGATCTCATTGCTGTATTCTAGGTGTGGCCAGACTAATGCCTTATACAACAGTGGAAGTGAATAATCCAAGTGAATAAAAGATCACTTGATGGCACCCAAAATCTGGTTAGCCTTGTTGGCTGCTGCTATGGCTTGCCTCCTGAACTTTAGGTCATTATCCACCAACACTCAAAGGTCTTTTTCCACAGAATGACTAGCTAGCTCCTGCCCCAGCATGGTGTAAGAATGCTTGGGGTTTCATAGACTGAGATTAAGCAAATGCATTTTATTATGGATTTTTGATGATTTAGACATTTAAATTAAAGAGTACAAAATAATTCATTCTTTCCAGTCACTACCTCGGAGTACATAATTTCCTGGTATGCATTTATACCAGCAAACGTGAACTTTGCCAACCCTGCATTGTACTCACTAACTAAATAATGATTGATGTGAATAGGTAGGTATTATGTGCAAAAGCTGGACTCGAGTGCGTGAGGCATCAATGACTGATTGATACTTGGATTGTTTTGAGACATTAGAGCACTTGAGTGGTGACCTTTCAGACATGCAATATTGAGTCATTTTGTAGAATGATGTTCATTTTTGGTATGTTTGAACTGTGAAATATCCACAAGTAACAAGCTTTCTTCGTGTTATCAAGGGTGGATTACAATATGTGCAAAAGTATTGATGTAAGAATACCTCCTCCCCAACGTTTCCCCCTCACCTCAACTTTTACTTTACTGCATGCCCTAAATATTTTACATCACAACTTTTCACATTTTCCAACATTTTAACACTCAGTCCCAACTTTCTCAACATTCATGTACAACTGAATTTCTGTGTTTTGTGTTGTTTGCTCCTAGTTCAAATATTCCCCCAGATTTGGCCCTAAACTCATAACGCAATAAAAAGCATGTTTTATTGCATGATGTCAGTTTGTTCAGTCACTCAACATTGAAACAGGGCTTGCTGTGTGTATAATAGCACCCTGATGTGACAAAACCAACATAACTACAAAATAGTTTGGACTGAAAGAAACATAAATCTGAAGGGATAATGTTTTTCCTTGTAGCAAGTTGCTCTTGAGGATTTTGTTTAGTTGTGAGTGTGAAAAGGTGGCCAAAGCAGCATACTCATTCTCAACTTCCACTGGTAATAACAGCTCAGTTCCTGGCACATACATATCCGACATAATTTTGGAGCATCCTGGTGACTCAAGCATCATGAAAGTTGTGATGCATCAATTGGTATGTCATTTATCTTATCACCTTTCTTTATTTCTTCAAAATAGCCGTTTGTATATCAGCAATTTCTCCCTATACCTTTACCATTAGACTGGATCAAAACATTGATAGACTGGTGCAAAAAATTGATGCATCCATAAATTGATCATTTGGCTCTAGTGGCAGGAACTCAGTTGCTGGCACTAGAGCCAAATGATCAATTTATGGATGCATCCACTTTTTGATCCAGTCTAATCTTGAAGGTACAGGGAGAAATGGCTGATATACAAACAGCTATTGTGAAGCAATAAAGAAAGGTGATCAGATAAATGATACACAAATTGATGTATCATGGCTTTCATCATGCTTGAGTCAACTGGATGTCCAAAAAATATGTTGGATATTTATGCAATATTGCTTTAGAAGTGTGTCAATTTTGTATCCTCAAACCAACCTGGATCAATTTTTTTAACACAATTAGCTGACTGCTTTTGACAGTTTAGAATCTTAGATACTATTTATTTAAGAAACAAAAGTCCACAATAATGTTCAGTTTCTATGTTCCAAAATTATCATTTCAAAAAATTGTCTTTGTGCCGGCAGGGGCGGCGGCGACGGCGAACGGCGGACGGAGGACGGAGGACGGCGGACGGAGGACGGCGGACGGAGGACGGCGGACGGCGGACGGCGGACGGCGGACGGCGGACGGCGGACGGGGGACGGGGGACGGGGGACGGTGGACGGTGGACGGTGGACGGTGGACGGTGGACGGTGGACGGTGGACGGTGGAC
>JARFNZ010132983.1:0-11094 GCA_031763405.1 Balanus nubilus
CAGCAGCAGCAGCAGCAGCAGCAGCAGCAGCAGCAGCAGCAGCAGCAGCAGCAGCAGCAGCAGCAGCAGCAGCAGTGGCGGCGGCGACGGAGGCAGTATATCAGTCTAACCCAGACAGTGATGTCAGAGCGGCACATGGCGTGGCCTTGGTAAGGTAATGGATGCAGCTTTAACAGCCCAGCGAAGACAGCGGAGACGCCGGCTGGATCAGGCTCCGAGACAGGGGTGCCAGGCACCGAATACAAACAGATGAAAATACACCATCTACGTGGAGAAGCCGTGCTCAGTGTCGTGCAAAACACCACGTTTGGGGTCAAATTTCTAGCGTATGGAAGTGGAAATAATGAGTGAGTAGCGCTAAAAACGATAAACTATAACTAATAATGTGCATGTGTATGAACCTCCTTTCTATAACTGGTCAAAAGAAGTCGAGCAGAAGGGTGGAATGGAAGTCCTTGATGACAAAAAGGTGTGTTTCCCGGGTAGCATAACCTATGGGGTAGACCTTCTTTCAGATGAAGTTCCTTTCTGTTTTTTTTTATTCACATCTTCACCCGTCTTGTTAAAAAAAAACGGTGACGATAATGATCCACATAAGCAAACAATCAAACAAAATGTTCTACTTTTGCAAAACGACTTTATTACAGATGACATCTTACGTAGCACGTTACAAGGAAACGTCTTCTTTGAAAGAAATGTGCACTAGACAGCTAAGTTTTTAGACGTGAGCAGCACAGACGGTCTACAACCACGAAGTTTTAATAACATCGTATATTTCTAGTTGTTTGACAACAGTTACAGACGGACACTCAATGACCAAACACGATCAAATCCCAAGTTCCTGTGGGCAGAACTTCTCGATGTACGAGCTTCTGGGATTAAGGCCCTTCACTGAGCCCAGCTTACTGTATGAAATCCAGCCCTGCCGTTCGATCGCGTAATTCCAGTATAACGACACAATTTTGCGGCAGAAGCTTTACATGAACATAAGCTGCAATGCAACATTATAAGCCCAGTTCCTGATGTCATTTGACCTCTTTGAAGGCGGTTACAGACAAATATTCAGCGACGCTGGAAAGAGCCAAATCCCTCACCATGGGCGCAATGCAGTAACAACCCCCCCCCCCTCCCCTCCCCCCCCCCCCACAGTCCCCAAGACCACACACGAACTCACGCCCAGAGCAAGAAATGCCTAGCCCATGCAAGATAATCCTATCATTGTAAACACCATGTATTCACTTACTGATTAATTCCAGAAATCCACATCCGTGAGCATGACGTCAATATAACCAGTGGCGACATCTTGCACAAAAATAACCACGACCAGACTCCTATAGTAATCGGAACTCGGAAGGACAGGGAAATTGACAGTGTGCTCGAGATTGCGATCGATAAAATATCCATCACAAAAAGGTCCATTGTAAGCCGTCTTTTACTATTGATCCACACCAAAAGTAGTGTGCGACATGGGTCGGGTATACACTAAAGTCAACTTTCGCCCCTGTCTTCGCTCGGTGCAGAGGCACGGCATTCGACCGGGACTTCGGGATTTCCTATCGATCGTAGCGATGGTATCGAACTGAGGGGGTTCGGTAACTGTTCGTGCATTCACAGAAGTAGGGTGCGGCGGCAGGTTCGCGTTTTACAGAAACGGAGGGGAGCAGGTCACATGTGGAACCGGACGTGTCACCCGCCCCATCCGTTCACAATCGTTCAGATTTTCGCAGCCAAAGGAGTGGAAACCTTGTTCAATCTGCACATGTTCACTTAATCAGGGCTCGATTCTGCGTTCACGTGTTTATTCACGTCCCCCCCCCCCCGCTGGGGGTGGGGGGGAATTTACCCCCAAGGCGCAAGGCGGCGATCGAAAACTCTAAATGATACAATTCTAAGGCATGTTCAAAATTTCGAAATAAGGGCACGTATCAGGTCAAGGTCAAGGTCAAGGTCAGGTCAAAGTTCATAATCTAGTGTTTCGCATTACAGACAGTGGGGATGGCACAATCAACAGCCTCGGGTCCCAGGCAAACAAAACACGCCGCGTGAAGGTACTGTATCCGTATAAGCCCGACCGAGGTCAAGGTCAGGTCACAAAAGGTCACCGTGCTCTAAAGTAATACGTAATTCGTGTGACACAAGTTTTAAGGGCTACTTTGGACGTAGAATTTGATGGTGAGTCATTTTCTCATATGACCTCATATTAGTGAAGTTCAGGTCAAGTAGAAACCATAAAAGGTCAAAATTTGATATAAAGAAATTTAGAAATAATACATGCTTATAGACCAGGTTTGTATCAGACATACACAAGTGACCTTCATATGTTGATATTCATCCAATAAAGGCCAGAAATTGCTATTTCAGAGATGACGTCATTAAGTTCAGACACCACATGCCTTTACACAGTCAAAAATAAAGATATTGTTTTGAAATTTAGTGTAGGGGTTGTTCATGGGTAGAACCTCAATACATACCTATTTAGTTTTTTTTGTAATGGCTTAAAACTTGATTTTAGATACAAGTATTTTTGAGGAGTTATAAACTCTATATTTACCGAGATAGAGGCACGAAAATCCGATGTAGCCATATTGAAGACTATGTCATTTCCTTCCTTTTGACGTCTTTGGTTAGCCAATTGTTTCAAGGCTATATGTTCTGAGTGTTCAAACATTCGCCATTTTTTAGGCCCCAAATGGCGGGACATGAAGTCACCAAAATATAATTATCTCCCAAAGTGCTACACCAATTACGTTGAAACTTTGTCAAAAAGACGCAGAATTGATGCAGCATGGGGTACTGCAAGTTTTATGGCGATATTGTATGTTTTAAAGTTATTGAGAAAATTCGGAAGGGGAGTAAAATCCCCCCCCCCCCCCTCCCCCCAGCGGGTTATCCTCGCCAGTGAAGGGCAAAACTGCTGCGTCTCCGTGGGGGGATTGATGCAATACCCCTGCCGATTCGGTATTAACTGAGCTAAAGCTTGAATTTAAAAACGAGCGTGTTACTTATGGAGAAGAAGCCGATGGTACCCGATTTTAAGGTCCTGGGTCATTTGGTGACATGAGGTCAGGTCAGTGACCTGAAATCACCGGTGATTTTCTGCCGACAGATTGACCTCTAATCAAACTAAAGCCGTGCTCTAAAGATCAAGACGTCCCTTATGGTCAGAATAGCGCGTTTCGATACATTCCAGGTAACTTTTATTCCTTGTCAAAGGTCAAACATGAAAGGTCAGCTCGTGTCATCTGACATCTGAGGTCAGTGATCTCGGCTGACCTGTTACACAGCATGACCTCATTTGAACCCATATTTGTGCAAAATGAACGTGAAACTCGAAATCAGCGCATAAAAATACCCTGGCAGGCACTGGAGATAAAAACATCATCAAGGTCATCAGAGGTCAGTGACCTAGGTTGACCTTTTCAGGGTCATGACCTCATTGGGCACCATAAAGGTCGCATAGTTACGCATATTTATAAACTGCTGAGCAACACAAATATAGAAGCGCAGGAGTTACAAGCATCGACATGCCACGAAACCCCATTCGCGCCTGACAGACGTTTACCGAAAAGGTCTTCGGTGACGGTTCATAGGGGTCGCGGTTTCGAAATTTTCAAGGTGTGTGTAAAATTTAGTAGAACAGTATGTTTCCGTGGTCGTAGAGTCGGTCATCAAAGCATATGAGCAAGTAGCCCGTGAACAGTAATGTTTTCACACGTAAGAACCGGAGCACGACAACCTGCCCACACGTTCACAGATGCTGCGCATAACAATATGTGCAATGGTGCACACATCTGTTTCGAGACGGGGCAGAAACAATCCGTTTTCCTGTTCTTAGAACCGGGGCAGACAACAAAGCGAGCAATCAGTCTGGCAGATCCACTCAGACGAAGATAACTCTGACAGCGAGAACACGAGAATACGTGATGGGCAAAAAATCCTCAGACAACGGAGCTGGAACGTGGGCCCATCCTCCGCCCTTTCAGACGCGGCGCCGCCGCCGGTTAAAGACGTCTGAGATATATCTGACAGACCGTTTTTTTACGGGAGGTGGAGGGCAGAAGAGAAGGATGTTGCTGGGTAAAAGAGACGTCGGACACGTGAGCTCATTAACACAGGATTAAATATTATTCATTTTTCGTGAAATAATAAATGTAGAAGATATACGTTACAACGATGGATTGACAAAACGCGTAAAACAGGATGATTTTGCAGCCCGATAATGTAAATGTAGAAATTTGCAACTCCAACAGCTTAGCGGAAGCCGGGAGATAGCGAATGAGCAACACGTTCTGCGTTCCTAACAGCAGATGGACGAATGGACCTTCAATGGACCTTCACATGGACGAACAGTGGTCATCTAGAGAAGAACAATTAAGCCAAGATGGCAGTTCGCACGACCATTACGAACAATAGACCGTTCGAAATCACGGAAATCTGTCCAGTTCAAAAGCAGCTCAGATGAGCGAAACACTGGAAGCAACGACTAGCGAGCATGCCAAATAGTGGAGCGTTTTAATAACGAGCGGGCGCGAGGTGAGTTCCTCCTCCCCAAGGTGGGGTGCATCTGCACGTGCGCACGTGCACACCCCTTTTGAATACCTCAGGATGGCTGGATCGATTGAGTTCAAATTTAGTGTGTGATTAGGGAACCATTGGTTATTAGCTTTCCACAAGTCAGGGCTCGGGGAAAACGGTGCATCTGCACGTGCGCACGTGCAAACCCATTTTGTATATCTCGGGGACGGCTGAACCCAGTAAGCCGATTGTGTTCAAATGTTGGTGTAAATCGCGACGGCCACCATTGCGAGCCATTCGGTACTTATTAAAAACAAACTTTGTCTAGAAGCATGCTACGCCTTTAATGCATCAAACGTGTCAATGATTGACGGTGTATCGATTCATGATTCAAGAATCACATCATTTTTAAAAGAATCACATGTCAATCAGTTATTTTACAGACATCAATGTGAATCATGAATCGAATCGTTGCCGCTGGGCTGAATCACCAATCAATCGGTCATCAATCGATTCAAACTTATTAATTTATTATCTTCATTACCTTCATATACTTTCAGCAATGGAGTGGATACATCATAACTTAACAGTTGTTAACTACAACAGCGGCAGGGGAATCGCAACATTATCATTAATAATCAATATCACAAATCACAATGGCTTATCACTAATTGCAAGTGAATCAGAATCAGAATCAGAGTTGAATCATTGCGCTACGATGTGAATCATTGGTGAATCGATTCACAGTTTATGCCGAACAGTGTTTTCAATCAGAATCAAATAATCGAGGTTTCACATGAATCACTGATGAATCAATGCTTTACAAAACGAATTGTTTGCAAGTCTGGAATGCACCCCTGATTGGCGGAATCACTGTCGGGTGTAGAGGCAAACCCCGTTTAACCTTCCCCGAGAGCACGCTCGCTCGTTAACCGCCGACCACGTCTCACTGATGATTTCTCATTCACGGCTGATGAAATCACACACACGACAAATTTGCGTTAATAGTGTCCACGCTCTTATATATATATATATATATATATAAGAGCGTGGACACTATTAACGCAAATTTGTCGTGTGTGTGATTTCATCAGCCGTGAATGAGAAATCATCAGTG
Source organism: Balanus nubilus (assembly GCA_031763405.1). Classification (NCBI taxonomy): domain Eukaryota; kingdom Metazoa; phylum Arthropoda; class Thecostraca; order Balanomorpha; family Balanidae; genus Balanus; species Balanus nubilus. The sequence goes on from JARFNZ010132983.1 coordinate 5,633, forward strand.
AGACGTGGTCGGCGGTTAACGAGCGAGCGTGCTCTCGGGGAAGGTTAAACGGGGTTTGCCTCTACACCCGACAGTGATTCCGCCAATCAGGGGTGCATTCCAGACTTGCAAACAATTCGTTTTGTAAAGCATTGATTCATCAGTGATTCATGTGAAACCTCGATTATTTGATTCTGATTGAAAACACTGTTCGGCATAAACTGTGAATCGATTCACCAATGATTCACATCGTAGCGCAATGATTCAACTCTGATTCTGATTCTGATTCACTTGCAATTAGTGATAAGCCATTGTGATTTGTGATATTGATTATTAATGATAATGTTGCGATTCCCCTGCCGCTGTTGTAGTTAACAACTGTTAAGTTATGATGTATCCACTCCATTGCTGAAAGTATATGAAGGTAATGAAGATAATAAATTAATAAGTTTGAATCGATTGATGACCGATTGATTGGTGATTCAGCCCAGCGGCAACGATTCGATTCATGATTCACATTGATGTCTGTAAAATAACTGATTGACATGTGATTCTTTTAAAAATGATGTGATTCTTGAATCATGAATCGATACACCGTCAATCATTGACACGTTTGATGCATTAAAGGCGTAGCATGCTTCTAGACAAAGTTTGTTTTTAATAAGTACCGAATGGCTCGCAATGGTGGCCGTCGCGATTTACACCAACATTTGAACACAATCGGCTTACTGGGTTCAGCCGTCCCCGAGATATACAAAATGGGTTTGCACGTGCGCACGTGCAGATGCACCGTTTTCCCCGAGCCCTGACTTGTGGAAAGCTAATAACCAATGGTTCCCTAATCACACACTAAATTTGAACTCAATCGATCCAGCCATCCTGAGGTATTCAAAAGGGGTGTGCACGTGCGCACGTGCAGATGCACCCCACCTTGGGGAGGAGGAACTCACCTCGCGCCCGCTCGTTATTAAAACGCTCCACTATTTGGCATGCTCGCTAGTCGTTGCTTCCAGTGTTTCGCTCATCTGAGCTGCTTTTGAACTGGACAGATTTCCGTGATTTCGAACGGTCTATTGTTCGTAATGGTCGTGCGAACTGCCATCTTGGCTTAATTGTTCTTCTCTAGATGACCACTGTTCGTCCATGTGAAGGTCCATTGAAGGTCCATTCGTCCATCTGCTGTTAGGAACGCAGAACGTGTTGCTCATTCGCTATCTCCCGGCTTCCGCTAAGCTGTTGGAGTTGCAAATTTCTACATTTACATTATCGGGCTGCAAAATCATCCTGTTTTACGCGTTTTGTCAATCCATCGTTGTAACGTATATCTTCTACATTTATTATTTCACGAAAAATGAATAATATTTAATCCTGTGTTAATGAGCTCACGTGTCCGACGTCTCTTTTACCCAGCAACATCCTTCTCTTCTGCCCTCCACCTCCCGTAAAAAAACGGTCTGTCAGATATATCTCAGACGTCTTTAACCGGCGGCGGCGCCGCGTCTGAAAGGGCGGAGGATGGGCCCACGTTCCAGCTCCGTTGTCTGAGGATTTTTTGCCCATCACGTATTCTCGTGTTCTCGCTGTCAGAGTTATCTTCGTCTGAGTGGATCTGCCAGACTGATTGCTCGCTTTGTTGTCTGCCCCGGTTCTAAGAACAGGAAAACGGATTGTTTCTGCCCCGTCTCGAAACAGATGTGTGCACCATTGCACATATTGTTATGCGCAGCATCTGTGAACGTGTGGGCAGGTTGTCGTGCTCCGGTTCTTACGTGTGAAAACATTACTGTTCACGGGCTACTTGCTCATATGCTTTGATGACCGACTCTACGACCACGGAAACATACTGTTCTACTAAATTTTACACACACCTTGAAAATTTCGAAACCGCGACCCCTATGAACCGTCACCGAAGACCTTTTCGGTAAACGTCTGTCAGGCGCGAATGGGGTTTCGTGGCATGTCGATGCTTGTAACTCCTGCGCTTCTATATTTGTGTTGCTCAGCAGTTTATAAATATGCGTAACTATGCGACCTTTATGGTGCCCAATGAGGTCATGACCCTGAAAAGGTCAACCTAGGTCACTGACCTCTGATGACCTTGATGATGTTTTTATCTCCAGTGCCTGCCAGGGTATTTTTATGCGCTGATTTCGAGTTTCACGTTCATTTTGCACAAATATGGGTTCAAATGAGGTCATGCTGTGTAACAGGTCAGCCGAGATCACTGACCTCAGATGTCAGATGACACGAGCTGACCTTTCATGTTTGACCTTTGACAAGGAATAAAAGTTACCTGGAATGTATCGAAACGCGCTATTCTGACCATAAGGGACGTCTTGATCTTTAGAGCACGGCTTTAGTTTGATTAGAGGTCAATCTGTCGGCAGAAAATCACCGGTGATTTCAGGTCACTGACCTGACCTCATGTCACCAAATGACCCAGGACCTTAAAATCGGGTACCATCGGCTTCTTCTCCATAAGTAACACGCTCGTTTTTAAATTCAAGCTTTAGCTCAGTTAATACCGAATCGGCAGGGGTATTGCATCAATCCCCCCACGGAGACGCAGCAGTTTTGCCCTTCACTGGCGAGGATAACCCGCTGGGGGGAGGGGGGGGGGGGGGATTTTACTCCCCTTCCGAATTTTCTCAATAACTTTAAAACATACAATATCGCCATAAAACTTGCAGTACCCCATGCTGCATCAATTCTGCGTCTTTTTGACAAAGTTTCAACGTAATTGGTGTAGCACTTTGGGAGATAATTATATTTTGGTGACTTCATGTCCCGCCATTTGGGGCCTAAAAAATGGCGAATGTTTGAACACTCAGAACATATAGCCTTGAAACAATTGGCTAACCAAAGACGTCAAAAGGAAGGAAATGACATAGTCTTCAATATGGCTACATCGGATTTTCGTGCCTCTATCTCGGTAAATATAGAGTTTATAACTCCTCAAAAATACTTGTATCTAAAATCAAGTTTTAAGCCATTACAAAAAAAACTAAATAGGTATGTATTGAGGTTCTACCCATGAACAACCCCTACACTAAATTTCAAAACAATATCTTTATTTTTGACTGTGTAAAGGCATGTGGTGTCTGAACTTAATGACGTCATCTCTGAAATAGCAATTTCTGGCCTTTATTGGATGAATATCAACATATGAAGGTCACTTGTGTATGTCTGATACAAACCTGGTCTATAAGCATGTATTATTTCTAAATTTCTTTATATCAAATTTTGACCTTTTATGGTTTCTACTTGACCTGAACTTCACTAATATGAGGTCATATGAGAAAATGACTCACCATCAAATTCTACGTCCAAAGTAGCCCTTAAAACTTGTGTCACACGAATTACGTATTACTTTAGAGCACGGTGACCTTTTGTGACCTGACCTTGACCTCGGTCGGGCTTATACGGATACAGTACCTTCACGCGGCGTGTTTTGTTTGCCTGGGACCCGAGGCTGTTGATTGTGCCATCCCCACTGTCTGTAATGCGAAACACTAGATTATGAACTTTGACCTGACCTTGACCTTGACCTTGACCTGATACGTGCCCTTATTTCGAAATTTTGAACATGCCTTAGAATTGTATCATTTAGAGTTTTCGATCGCCGCCTTGCGCCTTGGGGGTAAATTCCCCCCCACCCCCAGCGGGGGGGGGGGGACGTGAATAAACACGTGAACGCAGAATCGAGCCCTGATTAAGTGAACATGTGCAGATTGAACAAGGTTTCCACTCCTTTGGCTGCGAAAATCTGAACGATTGTGAACGGATGGGGCGGGTGACACGTCCGGTTCCACATGTGACCTGCTCCCCTCCGTTTCTGTAAAACGCGAACCTGCCGCCGCACCCTACTTCTGTGAATGCACGAACAGTTACCGAACCCCCTCAGTTCGATACCATCGCTACGATCGATAGGAAATCCCGAAGTCCCGGTCGAATGCCGTGCCTCTGCACCGAGCGAAGACAGGGGCGAAAGTTGACTTTAGTGTATACCCGACCCATGTCGCACACTACTTTTGGTGTGGATCAATAGTAAAAGACGGCTTACAATGGACCTTTTTGTGATGGATATTTTATCGATCGCAATCTCGAGCACACTGTCAATTTCCCTGTCCTTCCGAGTTCCGATTACTATAGGAGTCTGGTCGTGGTTATTTTTGTGCAAGATGTCGCCACTGGTTATATTGACGTCATGCTCACGGATGTGGATTTCTGGAATTAATCAGTAAGTGAATACATGGTGTTTACAATGATAGGATTATCTTGCATGGGCTAGGCATTTCTTGCTCTGGGCGTGAGTTCGTGTGTGGTCTTGGGGACTGTGGGGGGGGGGGGAGGGGAGGGGGGGGGGGTTGTTACTGCATTGCGCCCATGGTGAGGGATTTGGCTCTTTCCAGCGTCGCTGAATATTTGTCTGTAACCGCCTTCAAAGAGGTCAAATGACATCAGGAACTGGGCTTATAATGTTGCATTGCAGCTTATGTTCATGTAAAGCTTCTGCCGCAAAATTGTGTCGTTATACTGGAATTACGCGATCGAACGGCAGGGCTGGATTTCATACAGTAAGCTGGGCTCAGTGAAGGGCCTTAATCCCAGAAGCTCGTACATCGAGAAGTTCTGCCCACAGGAACTTGGGATTTGATCGTGTTTGGTCATTGAGTGTCCGTCTGTAACTGTTGTCAAACAACTAGAAATATACGATGTTATTAAAACTTCGTGGTTGTAGACCGTCTGTGCTGCTCACGTCTAAAAACTTAGCTGTCTAGTGCACATTTCTTTCAAAGAAGACGTTTCCTTGTAACGTGCTACGTAAGATGTCATCTGTAATAAAGTCGTTTTGCAAAAGTAGAACATTTTGTTTGATTGTTTGCTTATGTGGATCATTATCGTCACCGTTTTTTTTTAACAAGACGGGTGAAGATGTGAATAAAAAAAAACAGAAAGGAACTTCATCTGAAAGAAGGTCTACCCCATAGGTTATGCTACCCGGGAAACACACCTTTTTGTCATCAAGGACTTCCATTCCACCCTTCTGCTCGACTTCTTTTGACCAGTTATAGAAAGGAGGTTCATACACATGCACATTATTAGTTATAGTTTATCGTTTTTAGCGCTACTCACTCATTATTTCCACTTCCATACGCTAGAAATTTGACCCCAAACGTGGTGTTTTGCACGACACTGAGCACGGCTTCTCCACGTAGATGGTGTATTTTCATCTGTTTGTATTCGGTGCCTGGCACCCCTGTCTCGGAGCCTGATCCAGCCGGCGTCTCCGCTGTCTTCGCTGGGCTGTTAAAGCTGCATCCATTACCTTACCAAGGCCACGCCATGTGCCGCTCTGACATCACTGTCTGGGTTAGACTGATATACTGCCTCCGTCGCCGCCGCCACTGCTGCTGCTGCTGCTGCTGCTGCTGCTGCTGCTGCTGCTGCTGCTGCTGCTGCTGCTGCTGCTGCTGCTGCTG